>CM076673.1:205508781-205521516 GCA_038501925.1 Xenopus petersii
CCTGCAGCCTTGTGCCTTTATATGGTCACAGAACAACCCCTCAGTGACTTCTAATATCCTTATCATTTACAGTAGGGGGTACATTATCCCTTATAATACATGAGTGATACTCAGAGTTCCCTGTATAACTCAGCCTGCAGCCTTGTGCCTTTATATGGTCACAGAACAACCCCTCAGTGACTTCTAATATCCTTATCATTTACAGTAGGGGGTACATTATCCCTTATAATACATGAGTGATACTCAGAGTTCCCTGTATAACTCAGCCTGCAGCCTTGTGCCTTTATATGGTCACAGAACAACCCCTCAGTGACTTCTAATATCCTTATCATTTACAGTAGGGGGTACATTATCCCTTATAATACATGAGTGATACTCAGAGTTCCCTGTATAACTCAGCCTGCAGCCTTGTGCCTTTATATGGTCACAGAACAACCCCTCAGTGACTTCTAATATCCTTATCATTTACAGTAGGGGGTACATTATCCCTTATAATACATGAGTGATACTCAGAGTTCCCTGTATAACTCAGCCTGCAGCCTTGTGCCTTTATATGGTCACAGAACAACCCCTCAATGACTTCTAATATCCTTATCATTTACAGTAGGGGGTACATTATCCCTTATAATACATGAGTGATACTCAGAGTTCCCTGTATAACTCAGCCTGCAGCCTTGTGCCTTTATATGGTCACAGAACAACCCCTCAATGACTTCTAATATCCTTATAATTTACAGTAGGGGGTACATTATCCCTTATAATACATGAGTGATACTCAGAGTTCCCTGTATAACTCAGCCTGCAGCATTGTGCCTTTATATGGTCACAGAACAACCCCTCAGTGACTTCTAATATCCTTATCATTTACAGTAGGGGATACATTATCCCTTATAATACATGAGTGATACTCAGAGTTCCCTGTATAACTCTAATATCCTTATCATTTACAGTAGGGGGTACATTATTCTCCACTCCCTTTTTTTCTGCACACCATCTTCTAATGTCTCCATCTCAAGTTGCCCTAATTTAACTACTAATCTCAATTTTACAGGACCTCTCCCAGGACAGTCACCCCCAAGGATAACTATATTGAACATAAATCCACATTTGCACTTGACATATCCTTAGCCACATTAAGGCACCAATAAGAAACACAAGTACCTGCATATAAAATCTCCTTTCCATTATACAGTAGAGAATAAAATGAGCCTGTAGGAGAGACAGTGGCAGATGGATGGACCGTAACTATTTCTCTCCAATAATAAAAGGCAATGTAGGATAAAAATGATACCTGTTAATGGGTGGCCAGTAAATGGGCGCAGCATGATGTCTAGGTACTACAATACTCTGGAGCTTCCATCTGCCCAATACAGAGATTCACTTAACGCTACATTTATTTTTATTATTGTACAAGAAATGGTTTATAGAGTAAAAATATCAATTGGAATGAAAGAAACTGAATGTGGAGCGATGATTTGGTGAGAGGAGTTGTTGTTACAGTATTTCTAGTTCCTGGGTCTGATATATATATATACTGTACATATATACCTGGGTCTTATATATACACATATATACCTGGGTCTTTTATATATACACATATATACCTGGGTCTTATATATACACATATATACCTGGGTCTTTTATATATACACACATACCTGGGTCTTATATATACACATATATACCTGGGTCTTATATATATACACATATATACCTGGGTCTTATATATACACATATATACCTGGGTCTTATATATATACACATATATACCTGGGTCTTTTATATATACACATATATACCTGGGTCTTATATATACACACATACCTGGGTCTTATATATACACATATATACCTGGGTCTTTTATATATACACATATATACCTGGGTCTTATATATACACATATATACCTGGGTCTTATATATACACATATATACCTGGGTCTTATATATACACATATATACCTGGGTCTGTGTAATAGGTGAGTTGCAGTTCAATATCAGCTGGAGAACTAACAATTTTGGGCACCCCTGATTAATATCAGTTTAGGTAGATTAAATTTCATATTAAAGGGGATGTAAAGTCAAAAAAATAAAATCTCTTTTACTTTTTTTTTTCATGAAAAATAAATATAACTTCAATATACTTTATTTAAAAAATGTGTACCATTTTTATAATAAACCAGACAGTATGCAGTGAAATTCCCCCTTTATTTTACTTGCTCTGACAGCTACAGATAGGAATCTTCAAATGGTCCCTTAAATATGCAAATAAACCTGTCGCCTGCACTAGGCAGAAATGAACGCTAGAAAAGTCGCCAGTATTCTGCCCCCACAACAAAACTTCACATTTTAGTGAATTTGCTTTTTCTGAGAGAATTTTCGCCTGGTGAAGTGTTGTGCTGGGGACGAAGCGGTCACTGGCGACTTTTTGCCGCTTAGTGAATGTGCCCCATAGAGTGCGGCAGGGACTGGCTGTGTGTATTAAGGGCAAGTTGAAATATCATCACTCGCAGGTTTGTGCCCCAACTTTGTTCTGATGATCAGTCACTGCAGCCCAAATTCATCAATCCAACATTCACAGATGTCTCCAGTAACTGATTATATATGATTATATATATACACTGTAGTCTGCAGCATTCTGGGTCAGTATCAGCCGGATCCATATCACTAATTCACCAATATATCCATTTAATCCAACGTATGAAACTCAGTACATATCCCTCATATACTGGACTCAGTAAATCCACAGTATCCAGGGACAAACTGAAGCAGCAAAATTAATCAAGGTTCAGACCTCCCCTAATATTCATCTAATTAAAAACATACAGTGATTGGGAATTAATCAAATGCATATTTCCAATGAAAGAACCTCTGTATTAGTGATATCAGCAACTTTAGCCCCTAATGAGACGGCCCCTCATAAAGCCATAAAGCAGCACAGGACTGTTGCTTACAATGGGAATCAGATAGGATCTGTGCAGCCACTGGGACAGAATGTTCTGTTATACAGATAGCTAGAATCTCAGCTGCCATAAAGCAGGACAGGACTGCTGCTTACAATGGGGATCAGATAGGATCTGTGCAGCCACTGGGACAGAATGTTCTGTTATACAGATAGCTAGAATCTCAGCTGCCATAAAGCAGGACAGGACTGCTGCTTACAATGGGGATCAGATAGGATCTGTGCAGCCACTGGGACAGAATGTTCTGTTATACAGATAGCTAGAATCTCAGCTGCCATAAAGCAGGGCAGGACTGCTGCTTACAATGGGGATAAGATAGATCTGTGCAGCCACTGGGACAGAATGTTCTGTTATACAGATAGCTAGAATCTCAGCTGCCATAAAGCAGGACAGGACTGCTGCTTACAATGGGGATCAGATAGGATCTGTGCAGCCACTGGGACAGAATGTTCTGTTATACAGATAGCTAGAATCTCAGCTGCCATAAAGCAGGACAGGACTGCTGCTTACAATGGGGATCAGATAGGATCTGTGCAGCCACTGGGACAGAATGTTCTGTTATACAGATAGCTAGAATCTCAGCTGCCATAAAGCAGGGCAGGACTGCTGCTTACAATGGGGATAAGATAGATCTGTGCAGCCACTGGGACAGAATGTTCTGTTATACAGATAGCTAGAATCTCAGCTGCCATAAAGCAGGACAGGACTGCTGCTTACAATGGGGATCAGATAAACCCTGTGCCACTGTATCATAAAACATCGCACACATTAAGTAAAATAATTAAGTGATATTTTCCAAGACTAATTTCTCTTGCTAAACATTATAACTATATTTATTGGAATGGTTCTGCTACAGCACAATGTTTTGAGGTGCAAATAAAACACTATATTTGTGATGATTGTGACCAGGGTGCCACTAAATAACTAAATTGTCAGTGATGTTGGGACTCCCATCATTACAGCAGAGAAAACATCTCATATTACAGCACAAGAGAATGAGACCCAGAACTTTCCAGGCCTCTCACTCACAGGGCAGAACTCCAGTCCATTCATTAAACCTGCCACTAAACAGCCCCCCCCCCCGCTTTACAGTCCCAAAAATTTAATTTAATTTTTAGTAAACTTCACTTTCATCTCAAACGTGTCCCCGGGCGATTTCGGATAAGCACCACATCAATTACCTCTGACACCGGCCTGTCCCCCCGAATAATAATGAGACTCTTCCTTGGGCTCATCACATGCAGCACCGACATATGAGCAGCGCCGTGTATCAGGGGAGAATCTTTTTATTAGCAATGTATCAGCAGCAGCACCGGCACTTGTTTATTGGAAGCTGAGCTGGAAACGGAAACATTTCATATCATTGCTCGTCTGCAGAGCTCGTAACCAGAGCGGGAGCACCACTGAATTCATACATTAATGAAACGGGAATAACAAGATATTTTAGTGGACTGGGCATAGACTCAGGCTACAGATTCTATTTGCTGCATTAAAGGATAAGTAACCCTTTAAAATAAGTGAATATTAAACTGATGAGGGTTATTCTAAGCACTTTTGTCATTTACATTCATTATTTATTTTGTTTTTATTCCAAGATATTAAGGGATACATGTACTGTTAATATGAATGAATTGTGTTACAACAGCGCCACCTGCTGGTCATTTTCCCACCAGTCTGACCAGCAAGTAGTCAAGGAAGTTGTCAGGAGAAAGAAAGAGGCTGATGTTCTTCTGCTTAGGAACCTCTCTGACCCATATCCAGCTGAAAATAGTCCAAATGTTGAAATTGTTGGAAATACTGTGGGTCAAGGACTGAAACAGCTTGTCAAGGGCTGAATAGTGCTGGGCGAATTTATTCGCCAGGCGTGAATTTGCTGCGAATTTCCACGTTTTGCCGCATGGAAATAAATTTACGAAACTGTCGTGAAAATTCACTGGCAAATTTTTGCCTGTGTCAAAATATATTTGATGCCGGCGACAATTTAAGGCGCCCATTGACTTTAATGGGCATCTGAATTGTCGCCGGCGTCAGAATTCGCCCATCACTGGAGCTGATCACCCAATTTTTGCCTTTAACCCATGTGCAGGAGTTTCCTTTATATTGCTGATGTGGTGGGGGCATGGTCCGCCTTTAACTCCTACATCACAGGCCAGTTTTATATTAATTTAATTACGTATTTTAATTTGTAGCCAGAGCCGTAGAGATCACCTGTCTTATTCTCCTCCAACCATAAAGGATTCATTAAAACTCCCCGGTAACAATACTTTAATAATGTTAAATGACATATAACTTTGCAGTTCAGTAATTTCATTGTCTATTAAACATGGAATGCAAATGAAAAGTCAAGAGTACGTTTTGGAGCCAAAAGGTGTAGGTGGAGGGGGTAAATAATTTTCTGCGAGTGTCTCTAATATCCCAGGGCATCATTTAGGGCCCATTTATGAAAGGATCTTAGGCACAAGTACAGAAGTGCTAAGGGTTGCACAATTGTGGTCCATCACTAGTGACTGTCCAACACTACTTGTGTATGTTGTGAGCCCGGCACTTGATTACACCGCGGCACAAGAGTGATTGGACACAAGTAAGTCTCTACAGAATCCCTATCTCCTGGCTGCCCATTACATGCATTGGATTGTGCACTCAGAATGACGTGCCAGCTATGGGTGTGCCAGGGGATGCTCACGTTTTATTATGATGTTCCCACTAGTTCACTAACTGGGCCACGTCCATCACACTCGGGCTGTCAGCTTGACAACTAATAAATCTGATTAGTGCTGATGAGTTTAGGGACAGACAATTGATCTCACTCCACTAAAGGATTTGGGAATGGGCTCAAACAAGTCGATCAGATAAACCAGGACACTTGCCAGGAAACCCAGATGTTTCATTAAAGCCAAATCACCTCCAGTCGCCTGTTTAATGAATGGGAAAATGTTCTGGGGAATTAATGGTCTGTGCCCCCCGTAACCTTATAGAATATAAATATCCTTACAGTGTCAGCCTTTCCTTGTCATATTCCCCTTCATAAGTCATAGAGTACAAATACATGCTTATCATTCACTCAAATTATAACTACTTACTCTGAAACTGGATTAATCACTTAACTTGTCACTGACTGACCCACTTCATTCAGGAGAGCTGAGATTGGCTCTAGAAAGGTTTTATAACCATAAGCCAAGCACCAATCATCACACTTCCTTCAGGAGGAGAAGGTTTTATAACCATCAACCCATCACTAACCATCCCAATTCCTTCAGGGGAGCTGGGATTGGCTTTAGAAAGGTTTTATAACCATAAGCCAATCACTGACCATCCCAATTCCTTCTGGAGAAGGTTTTATAACCATGAGCCAATCACTGACCATCACACTTCCTTCAGGAAAGCTGATTGGCTCTAGAAAGGTTTTATAACCATAAGTCAATCACTCACCACCCCACTTCCTTCAGGAGAGCCGAGATTGGCTCTAGAAAGGTTATATAACCATAAGCCAATCACTGACCATCACACTTCCTTCAGGAAAGCTGATTGGCTCTAGAAAGGTTTTATAACCATAAGCAATCACTGACCATCCCACGTCCTTCAGAAGAACGTTTTATAACCATGAGCCAATCACTGGCCATCACACTTCTTTTAGGAGAGCTGATTGGCTCTAAAAAGTTGTTATAACCATAAGCCAATCACTGACCATCCCACTTCCTTCAGGAGAGCTGATTGGCTCAGGACAGAACTAGGAAGGAGACTGGGTTGGCAAGGACAGAGGAGAGGGAACAATACATACTGCAGACAGCTCTGTACTATCCTTTAATAAGGACTAACAAGATATGGATTTAGAATGGATGTTATTGATCTCACAAAGAAAGGAAACCTGAATATCTTAGGAGCTTATTGGTTTGTAGGGACAAAATAGCAATATATGAATAAGCAATGGTCAGAGATCAATCAGATATGGCCAAGCAGTGACAGAGGCATGACAAAGCTTTGGGGTGTGTGTGTGGGGGGGGGGGGTGTCAATTGTGAATAAAGTGAAAGTAATTACCTGCTCCCTTGTTGGCTCCAGCCTGGCAGTGTTAGGGTAGGACTACACTGGCGTTTTCGGCGCGTTCGCAGATCACAAAATCACAGGCGTCAATTCGGATGTGACAAAAATAAGGTAAGTCATAGCATTGTGTTTGCGTCACTTTGCACATGAAATCACTTCTATTTAATACAATCTATTTAAAATTGTATTTTACCTAAGGTTAAGCTGAATAATTACCTGTCAGCAATGACCTGATTGGGGTAAACATTAATTAAGGGGTGGAGTTTAAGGTATATTAAGATGTATGTGGTTCCTATGTCTTTACACTTGAGCTACTCTCGAAACATGTCGTTCGAAATAAAGCACAACCAATTTTGCAGCATAATACTGCGTTTGATTGAAGTTCATCACAACCCTCATCTTTGCAAACTATGATAGTATATTGCACAGAGAGTATTACAGGATGAAATAGATTACATTCCCGGCGTCTCCACTACGGCGCCAATGAATCAATTCCACTGAAGTAAAAAGACAAAATATCACTGATTTATCTGTAAATTGTGCTGCCCGGGTATCTCGACACATTCCTACACATCAGAATGGGATAAATGTCGGTATTTAGCAGCTGAAAGGTATTGCGCCTATAAAGGATGATTAAATGTGTTGCCATTAGAGCATTGCTATGTCTTCTGGCAGCTGCTTCTCCTAAATCTCCCGGCCCTTGTAAGAGAGACTCACATCTGAAGGGCAGATAATGAGGAAAATAATTTATAATCCTCCTGTTGTTGGACTACAACTACCAACATCTGTTAAAGGGGGAGCTGCTGAAGGGACCCAAGCTGCACATCCGTGCTGTATATAGAGAATACATCTACTGTTACAGTATAAATATATATATATATATTGTGGCATAAGCTGCCACAATAATTTGTTGTTTTGTGACCTACTTATCCCACCAGCACAATATCATGTGCTCTATAGGCAGCCATGTAAAAATAATGTGTTTGGCCAGGGGCTGGGAGCTGAGCCCAAGGTTACAGGTAGCGCTGGGATTAGAGTCACATTTCTCATTCATCTGTTAGATTATCCCTCGGCCCAGCAATGTCTTTGCTCATCCAGGCCTGACACTGGCGTATGAATTGGGAATGACTCATGAATAGAAATGAGTGTGTTTAGAGCAAGAATCATCATCATCAATTCTGAACATTCTAACTCTTAATAATTCCTCTCAGTCTGGGAGTTACAAATAAGAGGGAGGCTGGGTGCCCCAAAGTGGAATGGAGGAATGCAGAGCAGTAGCTGTAGGTGGTAAGAGTGAGCCATTGAAGGACAAGAGGAAGACGGCACAGATGAAAAAGTAGGACAAGATGGAGGCAGTATCACATGGTATAGAGAGTAGGCAGGATGGAGACAGAACACGATTACGGCAGTAGAGCAAGATGGAGACAGTAGGACAATATGGAGACAGTAGGACAAGATGAAGATAGTAGGAAAAGATGGAGACAGCAGGACAATATGGAGACAGTAGGACAAGATGAAGATACTAGGACAAGATGGAGACAGTAGGACAATATGGAGACAGTAGGAAAAGATGAAGACAGTAGTACGAGATGGAGACAGTAGGACAAGATGGAGACAGTAGGACAAAACGAAGATAGTAGGACACGATGGAAACAGTAGGAAAAGATGAAGATAGCAGGACAAGATGGAGACAGAAGGGCAAGATGGAGACAGTAGGACAAGATGGAGAATGTAGGACAAGATGGAGAAAGAAGGGCAAGATGGAGACAGTAGGACAAGATGGAGAATGTAGGACAAGATGGAGACAGAAGGGTAAGATTGAGACAGAAGTCAAGATGGAGAATGTAGGACAAGATGGAAACAGTAGGACAAGATGGAGACAGAAGGGCAACATTGAGACAGAAGTCAAGATGGAGAATGTAGGACAAGATGGAGAAAGTAGGACAAGATGGAGACAGAAGGGCAAGATGGAGACAGTAGGACAAGATGGAGAATGTAGGACAAGATGGAGAATGTAGGACAAGATGGAGACAGAAGGGCAAGATGGCGACAGTAGGACAAGATGGAGACAGAAAGGCAATATAGAGACAGTAGGACAAGATAATAATGAACGCACATAACAGAACTGTTGAACATGATGGTGACAGTAGGGTAAGATGGTTATTCCAAGACAAAGGTGACTAGTTTTTAAAAAAAATAGTTACTGTATAATCTACAACTCCCAGCATGTTCTGACAGCCGGATGCCTTGAAGTATTTGTCTAGTTGCCATGAAGAACAATCGCACAGTGATATTATAGGTCCTGCTGGTCAATCAGTGGATATACAGCCACAAGCTGAGATGTGTCATCCCCACAGCAATGCAAATATAAACTCGCTGGACATAAAAACAAACATTCCCACAGGATGAACGTAATCCCTAAAGCCACAAAATAAATCACTTTGTGCTGTGCCCACTGGATTTGTTTATCATTGACGGATGTTTGGCTTGTGAGTGCGGCAGCGGCACATAGAGAACGTATTTCACTTGCACAAATCATAACTCACTTTCGCCTGGATGGGCCCAAACGAGACCAGAACAAGCCTCTGTATAAAGAAAGCATTCTCTAGAGAGGATTAAATGTGGGGTTTTATGTCACCCTGACATTGATCATTAACTCACAGAGCAGCTATAAAGGGATGTTCCATTGGATCTTACGATATGCCAAAGGAATTCTGCCATCAGCACTTCCCACCTAATAGAAACACCTCTCAGAACTGTGACAGGCCAAACTTTTGGACTTGTAACATATGCTGCATATATATAAGGGGGCACTTTACTTTGGTAGTGATGGGTGGGTTGACCTGAAACCCATGGTGACCTGCGGGTTGACCACCAGTTGGAGGGTTCGGGTTTAAGATATTAAAGGGCATGAAAAAGGCAAAAAAATAAAATCCCACTTTTACTTTCTTTAATGAAAAAGAAACCTATCTCCAATTTACTCTGATTAAAAAATGTGTACTGTTTTTATAAGAAACCTGACTGTATGCAGTGAAATTCTCCCTTCATTTACTGCTGTGGATAGGAATTGTCAGACGGTCCCAGGGAAACAATCATACTTATGTACAGCAGGGGGAGCCCCTGCCTTACTTCCCAGCCATGCAGAACTCAAGCAGCTTTGTTTATGACGATCCCTAAGCAGCCCAGACCACACTGAGCATGTGCAGGGTCAGGGTCAGGCCAAGATGTATAACAAAGTTACAAGATGGTGACCCCCTGTAGCCAACTTTGAAAGCATAAATCATTTGTTTGATTAGACTTGTGGTGCAGTAAGTTCATGTTTATATTTAGTATACAAAATACAGCATTTCTAGCCTTATTTTATTTTACACTTTACATGCCCTTTAAGGGATATTAAGAGGCTGATAAAATGATAAACATTTCTCACATCTTTCCAAAGCAGAAGAACATCAGCTTCTTTCTTTCTCCTGACAACTTCCTTGACTACTTGCTGGTCAGACTGGTGGGAAAATGACCAGCAGGTGGCGCTGTTGTAACAAAATTCATTCCTATTAACAGTACATGTATCCCTTAATATCTTGGAATAAAAACAAAATAAATAATGAATGTAAATTTCAAAAGTGCTTGTAAAAGCCCCCTCATGAGTTTTACATTCACTTATTTTATAGGTTTACTTATCCTTTAAGGCTGGGTGCAGGTCAGACTGAGGAAGTGCACTCTTCCACTGCTCCCAAAGATTCTCCATCTTGGAATCAGAGGCACACACAGAAGTAGTGTAAAGAGTGAGGTGATGTGGATATGGGTCATGTGTGGGTCCTACAATGACACCAGCTTGCCGGTTAGAGTCGGTTTTGCCGGTTAAAGTTGGGTGTGGGTTGAGTTTTTCCTCACTCGCACATTAGTGGCTGATTTTGGGTTGATGAACCAATAACACTGTAACATTTATTGTTGCTTATTGGTCGCATTTTGTATATAGCTGTAATTATTTCCTGCTGTGGAACAACCCAGATATGGAAGAGGGAGTCATTTTTGTATTTAACCCCGCTGTGTACATTAAGTTTGGTCGTGAAGTCCCCTTACATTTCTAAATACTGACTTTTGTAGTTTAGTGCCTTTATTATAGGAGATGTTCCCCTTTACATAAAGTTTTAGTATCTTATAGGTAACCTTTCAATTGGTCTAAATAATTTATTTTGTTTTTGTGTTTTATTTTATTTATAAATTATTACCCTACCTATTCAGCCCGGCAACAGAACAGGCTATCTGTTTTTTGGGGTTCAATGACCCTGGCAGCCTGAGGTTGCAGTCGGGAATCACGGGGGCCCATCTGGACATGCCCCTGATTCACCCACCGATCAGTAAGTCTGCAACAAACCGACTGATTCATCAAACTCTTTTCCAGAAGTCATGCTCCTTTTATAGCAGTCTGTGCCACCCCCTTGGACTGGCCCATTCAGGACTCCCCCTCCCACCCAATGGTAGCCCTGCTTACAACACTATCATAAAACAATATTGCTTTTCAGGTCCTCTTTTACTGGTCTAACATTGTGACTTCTAAATGGGTTCCCAGTCATTAGGGTCGTTAAATTCTACAAACCAGATAGTAACTGAAATCTCAACTAGTTGCCGAACAAAATGTAATTATTGCAATATCTGCATAAAATGAAACATAGACTAAGAATCATTGCTTTAACTATAATGAACCATTATTATACCCTCACCCCTATGCCTTAATGTCGGCCGGGCAATTCCTGACAGTGTTGGCTCATGTGGCCTAAAATGTCATATTTTGGAGGTTTATCCAGCTGAAGCCAAGTGTTTCCAGTGTTTGTGACGTCACAAGTGTTCCGTATGTCAGGATTCCATGACCATGAAGGTGAGACTAATAGGGTTAAACAGCTCCAATTGCTAGTAGTTCCTACTTTATAGGCAGCCGCTTAGCGCTCAGCAAAGCAAGAGACAATCCCATATCTGTGCCATGATGTGAGTGATGGGCAGAATATGACTCCCAGTCTTATTGTCATTCCTAGGGCTGATATGATATGATATGATGATATGATGATATGATGATATGATTTGATATGATATGATGATATGATGATATGATAATATGAGTTGATATGATATGATTTGATATAATATGGAGCTTTGCAGAGATATTGCTTCTGCCCCAAGGCACTGGGAACTGAGAGCATCACAAGTACAAATGCCACGTGGGGAATCACAATGTGGGAGAGGTTGGGGAAAATATAAGGAGCTGTGTGTTTTGGGTGGCCAACGAGTGATCGAAATTCATAAACATTCTATTTTACATGTCATTGATTCACATTTATCAGGCAGGAGTCATCACCAATGACCACAATGCACAGATACAATGTAAGGTGCACAAACCTTCCTCTCATGTCCACTCACTTTTACCATGAATAAATTCTCTGGATTTCTCCTCACCCCCACTCTGCCTTGGAAACATCAGCCTGTGCATCATTGTCCCCACCAAAACATTAGCCAGTGCATCATTTACACCATCAAATATATCAGCCTCAATATTATTGTCCCCACTAGAGGAAACGTGCCAAAAACCAATGTTCTGTGCAAAATACCAAACCAACCTCTAGTGCATAATGTCCAATCCAACCTTTAGTACACAATGTCCAATCCAACATGTAGTACACAATGTCCAATCCAACATGTAGTACACAATGTCCAATCCAACATGTAGTACACAATGTCCAAT
>CM076673.1:205521716-205642275 GCA_038501925.1 Xenopus petersii
TGTTGAACTACAACTGCCAACGTTGCTGTGAGTTGCTTATTACTCAGATGGCACTAGGCTTTCTCACCTGACACATATTAAAACAGATTTGCCCTTCCCCAGGGACAATTCCACAGAAATAAGAGAGACTTTTATGGACTACTGAGCCGCTCGTTGCTGTTACAGAAAGTGCTGAGTGAATTTTCTACACAGACTTGTACTGTATAAGGTTCCTTCCTACCCACCCAATACACACAGTGCCCCCTGCGTAAGGTTTAGTGAAGGGGGGGTGCTAGCCTGTCAGGGAAGGGGGGCTTTCACACTTACTTTATGAATTAGTGAGCTTAGGGTCAGTGTTTGCTTTGGCTCAGACTGTATGAATTTGGCAAGAGGCGCTCCCCCATATTGGGCCCTGTGCCAGCGGAACTCCAGGCTTCTCCCCCCCAATTCCTTGTTAACCCCTTGGATGGGTAATACAGTTATAGGATCGAAAAAAGGGATTCTATAGGCCACTGAGCCTTGAAGAGGAGAAAACCAAAGGCTTTTCATTACCCCAAGCTACCCAGTCTGCAATCTCTTCACCTCTTGTTCAACTACAACTCCCAGAATCCACTAAAAGGCAGTCTGCAGCAAACGGGGGCTTCAGGTTTAACTGCCTGGCTTGGGGGACAGCATTTTCCCTTTTATCAACCCCCTTCTCTTACAAAAGTGCAATCTGATGTGGTACCAATTATTCAGGTAATAGTGACTGATCACTGGGAGAGTATGAGTTGGTAACTATACCTTTAAATTCGCATACATATAATACATACTCAGCTCCTTGACAGTTATTTTATTTGCACGCTGCAGACCACACTGACTTCTGTGCAGCCATGCAGAATGCATGTAAATAAATTCCTAAGAAGCCGTGCAGCACAAGACTGGTACCTATGTCTAAGAGAATGTCCCATGGAAGGCTTACCTCTTTGGGAACTCCTGCCTGCTCGCTGGGACTGAAGTCGCTCTTGAAACAAATAATCTGTCGTCAGGGGGCGAGATTTTGACTTGACTTCTGTGCAAAGAAGAACAAATAAAAAGGTTGAGAATATTCAGGGGCCTATTAAGGTGTCTTATAGTTGCACCATTACACACCTGTATTAAAGGGGGTGTGGGATCAGGGCTATTGAACTTAAAGGATAAGTAAACCTTTAAAATAAGTGAATGTAAAACTGATGAGGGGGCTATTCTAAGCACTTTTGTAATTTGCATTCATTATTTATTTTGTTTTTATTCCAAGATATTAAGGGATACATGTGCTGTTAATATGAATGAATTTTGTTACAACAGCGCCACCTGCTGGTCATTTTCCCACCAGTCTGACCAGCAAGTAGTCAAGGAAGTTGTCAGGAGAAAGAAAGAGGCTGATGTTCTTCTGCTTAGGAAAGATGTGAGAAAGGTTTATAATTTTATTCCTAAGCAGAAGAACATCAGCCTCTTTCTTTCTCCTGACAACTTCCTTGACTACTTGCTGGTCAGACTGGTGGGAAAATGACCAGCAGGTGGCGCTGTTGTAACAAAATTCATTCATATTAACAGTACATGTATCCCTTAATATCTTGGAATAAAAACAAAATTAATAATTCATGTAAATGACAAAAGTGCTCAGAATTGCCCCCTCATCAGTTTTACATTAATTTATTTTAAAGGTTTACTTATACTTTAATCATGCAGACACACAGTAGCCTGGGACGGAACCGACGGATTATGAGCCAAGATCACACAGTACAGAGAACTCCAGCCACAGCTATGGGCGACCCATAATTATACCCTGGGAACAGACATAATCAAACAGCATGCCCAGGAAGAAAGGATTCTGGGTAAGGGCCCACCTTGTACCATAATTAAAAAGGAAAAGTGCTGACATCCAACTGTTAACATGGTCCCGCCTCTGATTTATCTTGGAATAAAAACAAAATAAATAATGAACGTACGTGACAAAAGTGCTTAGAATAGTCCCCTCATCAGTTTTACATTCACTAATTTTAAAGGTTTACTTATCCTTTAACAGGCCAGTAGCAAATGCATGTACAGTGAGTCATCCATAATACTGTTCAATAAAAGTCATTTTTCTTTGCAGCACTCTCTGGCCAAAACCACAGAATATTGTTCAAACTTCAGCTGAAAATTAGTTCTGATATTGAATGGGCAGAAATGATTTTCCCCAAAGCTCTGCAGATTGGACCTAAAACACACTCATTATATTAACACAGCAAGTCTACTCAACTGAAACAAAAAAGCAGGCAGTAACCCTTCCAAAGTCACAAGTTGCTTACATTTGCATTTATTATGAAAAAAAAAACCCAAAACACGGAATGTTCCCCTTTATAAAAGTTTATGTCCAGGAAGTAACTTGGGGGCCAATTAGGTGACAATCTCAGAAGCAATGGTTGTGAATTGGGTCCCCATTAAAGGTCCCCTGCACTCCTGGAATTTCTCCCTACAAAGGGATCCAGAGGAACTGATTTTCAAGGGCAAGCTCAGGGCCCCTCAGAAAAAGTTGAAAGAAAAATAAAATAACAGTTTTTCTAGGCAGAAACATGAGCAAGTGGGAGCTGATATTTGTGACAGATGGAGGGGAGCAGCCTGGAGCGAAATGAATACCTGGCGTTTGCCCGTAGGGATCTGTGGTTGAAAGGCCTCACACAACCTCCACTAACTGATCTTAATGGGAGAATCTAAGAGAAGCGAGGTGTGGGGGGGCAAGGGGTGGGGGGAGCAAGGTGATTTGTGGTAGGTCTTGGCCCTATTCATGAATGTTCCTCAGACCACAAGCAGGGACTCCTGACAAGGAGCTGCTGTGTGTTTCTCCTGAGTAACGGAATCCTTCAGAGCGAATGAAACAAACCAATGTAAAAACACATTCCATGACTTATTTACACTAATTACCACATGAGGGGCAGTGGCACCAACCCGAATCTCTATCAAAAGGAGCTTGTTCCATTTCATTTTTCTTTGGCAGCAAAAACTCTTGGCCTTTGCTCACTTAGAGATACACTCCCTCGGGTACTAGTGTCACTTTACACCTACACATTGGTGGAAGATTGAGGCTGTACCCAAGGTGCATCAGTCGGGCAAGATGGAGACAGTAGGGCAAGAGGGAGACAGTAGGGTTAAGATGGAGACAGTAGGGCAAGATGGAGACAGTAGGGCAAGAGGGAGAATGTAGGGCAAGAGGGAGACAGTAGGGCAAGATGGAGACAGTAGGGCAAGAGGGAGACAGTAGGGTAAGATGGAGACAGTAGGGCAAGATGGAGACAGTAGGACAAGATGGAGACAGTAGGGCAAGATGGAGACAGTAGGGCAAGAGGGAGACAGTAGGGTAAGATGGAGACAGTAGGGCAAGATGGAGACAGTAGGACAAGATGGAGACAGTATGGCAAGATGGAGAAAGTAGGATAAGATAGAGACAGTAGGTCAAGATGGAGACAGTAGGTCAAGATGGAGACAGTAGGACAAGATCGAGACAGTAGGATAAGAGGGAGACAGTAGGGCAAGATGGAGACTGTAGGACAAGATGGAGACAGTAGGTCAAGATGCAGACAGTAGGGCCAGATGAAAACAATAAGGCAATATAGAGACATTAGGATAAGAAAGAGAGACAAGTAGGGCAAGATGGAGACAGTAGGACAAGATGGAGACAGTATGGCAAGATGGAGAAAGTAGGATAAGATAGAGACAGTAGGTCAAGATGGAGACAGTAGGTCAAGATGGAGACAGTAGGAAAAAAGGAAACATTAGTACAAGAGAGACACAATAGGACAAGATGGAGACAGAAGGACAAGATGGAGACAGTAGTACAAGTTGGAGATAGTAGGGCAAGATGGAGACAGTAGGACAAGATGGACACAGTAGGGCCAGATTAAGACAATAAGGCAATATAGAGACATTGCAATAACAAAGAGAGACAGTAGTGCAAAATGGAAACATTAGTACAAGAGAGAGAGACAGAATGACAATACTGTATGTTTACAGTAGGGCAAGATGAAGACAGTAGGACAAGATGGAAATAGTAGGGCAAGATGGAGACAGTAGGACATGATGGAGACAGTAGGGCAAGATGGAGATAGTAGGGAAAAATGTAGATCGTAGGGAAAGATGGAGACAGAAGGGCAAGATGGAGATAGACAGACAAGATGAAGATAGAAGGACATGATGGAGGCAGTAAGGCAAGATGGAGGCAGTAGGGCAATATGGAGACAGAAGGGCAAGATGGAGATGGATGGACATGATGGAGGCAGTAAGGCAAGATGGAGGCAGTAGGGCAAGATGGAGACAGAAGAACAAGATAATGACAGTAGGACAAGATCTAGACAGTACGACAAGATGGGTGGTAGAAGTATAGTTCCATAGCACCTATAGGGCTTTAGACTGAGTTATGTCTGTGGATCAGCATTGTACTAATCCCAGTCACTGAGTATTTTCTCACTAAAAAACTGCCTAACCCTTTCTTGAATTCCACATTATTACTACTTTCTAAGTTCAAATATTACTAAGAACACGTTTTTTATTTAAAAAACTGGAAAACAAATATACTGTATATTTATCATGGTAAACTGGCTCTTGTATGGCACATTAAAATGATATCCAAGGGCTTTACATTACTACACAATGAAATTGTCAGTTTATTGGCAGAAGGATCGGGGATCTCAGCAGAGCATGTTGCCCATAAAACCCTGCTATTTGCTAATAAGTAGGAACGTGCTCAATCCATAAGGCACAGCATTAGCTATGAAATCCTCCCAAGGCAATATAACTTCTCCTGCCCTCCGTCTGTAGGATTAATATATAGCATTACATATACAATAGGGCTATATAAATGTTATTATGCTTTATTTATAGAGACACATCCCAAAAACCTATATTCTTTACTCATAATAAAAGCAAACCTAGAGCCCCATAATTACAAGAGGGTGAAGCTCCCGCTGTGGCTCCATGCTGCCCATACACATACATGTTACACAGATATAGATTAGAGTGCAAGGGTCTGGATTCCCATGGGTTAACGAGAGGGCTGTTAGAATCAATTAAATAGAATAATAAAGCCTGGGACAAACTCCTTTATCAAAGGGAAGATAAAAAGAGAAGCAGCAAATTGGAATGTCGGAATTTTCATGTAACAAACACTCCCATAGCCAAGTGCATGGGTGGGGGTTGGAGATTAGGGTTAAACCCCAAATCAGCATTCCACCATATTTTCATCAAATTTTGGCCACTAGAGGCCACTGTTACGTAATGAGATTTAGATCAAAATAAATCTGATCGAGAGAAACACTGGTCAGCAGACAATAACCTGTGTCTATATGTTCATAATAAATAAGTAAAGGGCAATAAACTGTGTATGATACACAATAAAGAACCAATCACATGATTTGCCCATTGTTCCCTGTCCACTTCAACTGGACCACAGGCTGAAAACACCTGAAATTCACCTTCAGACAGTTGACGTCTGTGATTATTATGTGAAATGTGTGATTTTCTGCTTTTATTGAACTATAAATCTCAGCAGCGCCTCCTCAGAATCAAATGTTGCCAGGAATGCAGGGATTTGTAGTTCAGAAGACCATTTTCCATAGAGATTAGCTGACATATCATTACTATCTGTCCCACTGACATTTACTAGCAACAGTGATGCACCGTGCCAGCTTTATCTCCACAACTCCTGACGGCTCGACCCACTCTAACTTCCTGACAATCTAATCTGACGCCCAACTGTCAGTTTGTGAGCAAACGCTGTCAGTTTCAGCTAGAGTCCTGCAGCGGGTCGTGTACCCTGCGGGTTACCCACAAAAACCTGCGGTACCCTGCGGGGTGTGGATAGTAGTTCCGGGTGTGGGTATAGATGCGGGTCGGCAGTTCTGTGAGTCGCGGGTCGGGCCACGGGTCTTCTCAATAGCGATATTTACTCCTTTTTTTCTGGTCACGTCTATTTCCGATGGCGTCACTTCCGGTTTACAATGACAGCACCTCCTGATCCTTGATGGTCGCGGGTCCGGCTTGCGGATAAGGTACGTGCGGTTCGGGTACCGGGTAAGAATGCGGGTTGCGGGAACGGGTTGCAGGTTGCGGGTCCCAAAAAATGGACCCGCGCAGGACTCTAGTTTGAGCAACTAATGTTTCCACTTTATCGGCCGTCTCTGTGTTCTGTATCAAGAGGATCTGTCCCTTTAGAGAACAAATATATACATAAAAATTCCCTATATTCTAGAGGCACAGAGCAGAGAAAGTGATTTAGGGGTTACTGCACCTGTATTGGGGTTTGGGGGAGCTCTTACATGTGCAGATATTATATATCAGTTGGCCCCCAGTTCTGCAGCAAATCTGGGGCCCCAATACAGGGGGAGGTTAAATCAGGGGAGCTCCAAAATTTAACCCTTTAGCCATTGGCCTACAACTCCTAGAACCTTCCCCAACTATTCCCTAAGGAAAATGTTACTGGTTGGACCATGCGCTCTACTTGGGTTGTCTGGAACCCCAGGAAAGATGGTGCTGCCCTGCTCTATAGCATATAAACCTTGTGCAGTTCACTTTCTTATAGGAGAGAAGCTTAGCAACCTGGGCACTGGGGGGGGGGGGGGTCCTTACAGCCATATCTGGCATTTATGCTGTTATTGTCCATTAAAGGACAAATAAATAAAATTAGAAACCTTTCTCACATCTTTCCTAAGCAGAAGAACATCAGCCTCTTTCTTTCTCCTGACAACTTCCTTGACTACTTGCTGGTCAGACTGGTGGGAAACTGACCAGCAGGTGGCGCTGTTGTAACAAAATTCATTCATATTAACAGTACATGTATCCCTTAATATCTTGGAATAAAAACAAAATAAATAATGAATGTACATTACAAAAGTGCTTAGAATAGCCCCCTCATCAGTTTTACATTTTTTTCACTTATTTAAAGGTTTACTTATCCTTTAAAGTGAGCCTGAGTGTTGCTTGGTAGCAGGGGGATGTGAGGCCATGTCGGTACTCAGTGTTGGCTACAGCATGAGGCCACATTGTGGGGCTGGGAAAAACTACCCGTGTGCATGGAATCTGGCCAATTACGCTCCCCTCGTTATTCATTCCCACTCTTCTCTGGCTGAACAGATTCCTGCAGAAGTCAAATAAACAACTTGTTGCTCTAATTAGGGATTTTGCTTCCTTTATTTAAATGCTTGGAGGCAGTTATTCCCCGGAGGCTGTTACTTTTGACAGCTGCCCCAGACGGACTGCTTTGTTCTGCCTAAAGTCTGACAGCAAGGAAATTGTCTCCTCCATCCAACCCAAAGAAACTCCATAGCCTGCAAAGTGTCACCTAAAGGAACATACAGTAACCCAAGAACTCATGTCTCACTTATATGTTTCCTCTGCACAACTGGGCCAAAAGAACTTAACCACCACCCCCATCAGACTCAGCAACTTGCACAACCAACATCACCCCATATTCCTCACTGCTATAGTTCCAGGGGTACCCAGGGTACAAATAAGTATAACCCCAAATCTCCCCCTAACTGACCTTCAGACTGTGCCTCCTTAGCTCATAACAAGGTTACATATATAAAAACATTGGGGTGTCACCCTGCTATAGTTCCAGGGGTACCCAGGGCACAAATAAACACTCACCCCAAATCTCCCCCTAACTGACCTTCAGACTGGGCCCCCTTAGGTCATAACAAGGTTACAGATATATAGAAACTTTGGGGTGTCACCCTGGTATATTTCCAGGGGTACCCAGGGTACAAATAAGCACTCACCCCAAATCTCCCCCTAACTGACCTTCAGACTGGGCCCCCTTAGCTCATAACAAGGTTACAGATATATAGAAACATTGGGGTGTCACCCTGCTATCGTTCCAGGGGTACCCAGTGTACAAATAAGCACTCACCCCCAAATCTCCCCCTAACTGACCTTCAGACTGGGCCCCCTTAGCTCATAACCAGGTTACAGATATATAGAAACATTGGGTATTGGCTATAGTTCAGGGGTACCAGGGTACAAATAAGAACTATAATTGGGGTACTGCTCACGTTGTGTAACAATAGCCCCAGACTCTGCCAGTAAAGGACACAGGGAACATTACTGATCGGTTGGTATAAAACATTTTCTTTGCCCTTCTACATTTTTTTCCATTTTCTCTGCTCATTATTCCGCCCGGGAGGAAACTGTCGGAGATATTTCCTATTTATTGATTGGGATAATGGGGATAATGGGTATAAGCAGTGCAGGACACAGGATACTCAGTGTATCATTTATCTAATAGGAGAATGGATTCAGTACAAACATGTCCCACTACTTCCGGAAGTGTTTATCCACTTGCTGCTGCTCTATAAGGGGATCTGTGTTATAGACAGGTTATTAACCGTCTCACTGCTGAACATTACAGCCCTCAGCTTATGAACATGTGGCTGGAATATTCACTGGCTGGTCACAGAGATGGTTTAGTCAGATATAATTATCCTAATTTAACCCTTCCTACATGGTTGCCCTATAAAAAGACAGAATGATAATTTGGTGGGTTAAAAACAATGCATTAAAGTCACTGTATAATGATGATGCTGCAGGCATTTCCCTATATCAGTGCTGTATAGTCTATCTAATAAGCTGTCCAGACTCCCTTTGTACCAGCCAGTGACATCACAGAGGGTGGATAATTAAGGGAAATAATAAGCAAAAGCAAGTTCCCCACTTGTCCCAGTCCCTAGAGATTCCAGCAAGGAAAATGTCCAATGAATGCGCCTGAATGGGTTGTACGAGAGGATGAGCTGTAAGATAACCAGAGTCATTACTAGAAGTTATATATATATATATATTTATATTTCACTGCCCCAGCATGAACCCGCCCATATGCCTGGCACTGTACAGATCCAAAGCAATTTAAATGCCAGAATAACCAGTACTAAACCCTATAAATACAATGACAGCCAATCAGCAGGAGCGGTGGCTATGGGCATAGACACACTGCAGACATAACTAGAAATTATTATTAGATTTTATTGTTACTAGTGACGGGCGAATTTGTGCTGTTTCACTTCGCCACGAATTTCGCTAATTTCCTTTGCGAAACTTTTGCAAAGGAATTTGCGAAGCTGGCGCAAAAAAATTGCGAAACTGTGATTTTGGTGTCAAAATGGGCGTCTATTAAAGTCAATGGGCGTCCGTTTTTTGGGCGCGGCATCAAAATTGGAGCCAGCATCGGAACCATTGCCAGCGGCGAAAAAAACGTTGACGAATTTTTGTGGCAGATTTGCGAATGTATTCACCGGCACCGAAATGCTCAAATTCGCCCATCACTAATTGTTACATTGTATCACTAACAGTTGCTTAGAGCCACACACAGGGCCTCAGGAGCAGCACAGATTCCCAGCACTTCATCATTGGGGTGTCAGGCCCAGCAGGGCATTTTTAGGGTCTTTATTACATTTATTACATCATACAGTCCCATTTTCACTGCTTTGGGCTTTTGGGGTCTTCATCATCATCATCACCAGAGATTTGCTGTAAGAACAGAATGCAGTTTGTATGTTTGTTCCCCTGGGTACTCTGGTTTAGATTGCAAGCTCCTCTGGCTCTATACGTAAAGCTCCGCACAATTATATAAGAGACTTTACAGTTAGTCTTTATGCCATAAAGAGGTTACAGTAACTCAGATGAGCAAGAGTTGGGGAGCCACATGGATGCTGGGAGTTGTAGTCTGTAAATAGTAACTGGCTGAGATTGTTGTAACTCTTCCACATTGGAGCCAATAATTCAATGTACATGTTGAGAGCCCCCTATACAACAACAAACAGTTTTACTGTCTCCCCCATAGATGTGCTACATGTTTCCATTTAGATGGAGGATCTGAAATCAGTTGCAGCCTCTGGAGCCCCCTCTCTGGATGGTGCCGGCACTTTAGAGGTTACACAGTCCCTATGGTACGGCAACTCCCCGCACCTCTGCCCGGACAACAATCACAAGACTTACCCTGGCCACGTCGCTGAGCCGATACCATCATCATCATCATTGTCACTGACAGAAGAAAACACTGGGCTGAGGTCACAGGATTTGCCATCTGTTTGAGGGACACAAAATAGGAAGGAGTTTAGGGGTGTCAGTTAGGAATTAGGGGGCAGAGAAGGAGCAGCATTGTCCCTAATACTGAGAGACCTCATCACCAGTGAGGAATGTGCAGATATTACAGAGACACAGGAGGGGAGAGCTGGGGAGTTAATGATCTGGGCTGGACGCTGACGTCTCTCACTGAGATGATTCTGCAGGAGGAGCAGCAGGGACAGACTCACAGCAGGGACAGACTCACTGACCTACAGACTCACTGACTCACTGACTCACTGACTCACTGACTCTGCTGCTACTGGAGCATCTGTGCATGGGCTCAGCTTGGAACACAGGGTCTGCAGAGAGAAGCCTGAAATCTCCTTATTCACTACCTTCATCCATCACCAGTGACCTTCAGCCTGAGCTCACAAGCAGGGAAGATATCAGGGGGTACAACTGTATATCATATACTTGTGATGTCACAGGGAACTGCATTTAGGCAACAGCATATTGGGGATTGGGCAGAAAGTGGCTAGTGATTCTGGTCATCCAAGATGGGAACAAGGGAAGGGCTCTAACACATAGTGATGCAGTTTAACAGCTGGAGGGCTCCACGTTGCACTTCCATATTTATTTAAAGGGGAACTATTGCAAAAATGAACACATAATAAATACTTCAGCATACGGAAATGAGACGTTTTCTAAATACAATCAATTAAATATCCTGCGTAGTTTCTGAAATAATCAAGTTTATCTTCGTCATCCCTCTCAGCTTCTGTTCTACTTAATTCTGTCTTCGTGCAGGAGTTGGGGGTCAGATATTCACTGAGAATTATTTACTTGCAGCAGTAAAATGTTTGTATGTTTAATGGGTGACTCCTCTGCTTCATGGCAATAAAAGCTGCCCCCCATCCCTACTCCTGTAATACGAATCAGCAAAGCAATGGTTGGGAATGTGCTGCATGTGGATGACAGGGGGCGAGGTGGGTGTGTTATTATTATTATTATTATTATTATTATTATAGGAATGTGCTTGCAGACATGTATAACATACCTCCCAACATATTGGAAATAAAAATAGGGACAAAAGTTTTTTGGCCATGTCCATTTTTGTGGCCACACCCCCTAATTACCATGTTCCTTTTACAAAAATTAGGCAGGTTATGAAAGTTTGACCGTATTTCTGTGTTTTTTTTCAATTTTGCTAATGAAGGTGAATTGCCCTTTAAGCTGTCAGTCTAATTTCGCCCAAGGGACCTGTTATCTTATATTGTTACAATTACTTATTTGCTTATCTACAGAAGTATCTTATCTGCAGCTGTGGCTGTTCAGGGCTCTCTGCCAAGAGCCAATTAAATTAGAAACTTTGTTTCTTTTTCTGGCTGTTCAGTGCAGAGAAAATGGGACGTTCCAGTACAAACGAGGGACTGCACGTTGATCTGTCAAAAGAGGGACTGTCCCTCTAAAAACGGGACAGTTCAGAGGTATAATCCCCCCGTTCTGTGTCGCAGGATAAGAGGTTGCTGGGGTGGATGGGGCTGATGTGTTACATGGGAGAAGGGGTTTCCAGTCTAGTGGCACAGCTCATGCTCTTCATGGCCTCTCACCGTGTCAGACTGGGCTGGAGGGACCCTGGAAAAAAACCTGGTGGGCCCCGGCCCTTGTGAGCCCCGTCGGCCCAGACCTGGTCCCTGTGTGGAAGCCAAAGCAGTTTCTGACCTCCTTCACTGGCCCCTGGAGAGGCTGAAACAAAAAGTAGGAGGCATAGGGGGCTGGAGGGGACAGGGTCTGACTGGGGCCCCCTGGGGCTGCTGTCTAAGGGGCCCCACCCCTGCCGCAAGCCTTCGGAACCTTGAAGCAGCCGCAAACCCACTTCAGGCCCCCTTACTCCTGCCTGTACCTTATTTTGTGCATCCAGGTCCGGAGAAGGTGTTTGGGGTCGGTCTGGGATGGTGAGGCCCACTGGCAGGGCCGGAAATAGGGGTAGGCAGAGTAGGCACGTGCCTAGGGTGCAAAGCTGGGGGGGCGGCAGGTACGTACCTGCTCTGCCGCCTACCCCATGTCCGGTCCTGTGTCTCCCTGACTGGCGCTGGTAATTTCTGTTTCAAATGCGAATGCGCACCGTTGCGCAGTTTTGCGCAAGCGTGCCGGCGCGTAGTTTTGTGTATGCGCGATTGAGCGCACACTAAGCCAGCACCATGCCCGCCCAGGTTGCCTAGGGCACCTGGCTGGGTTGGTCCGGCTCTGCCCACTGGGTTTTTTACCGGTGTCCCTCTGGCCCAGTCCAACCCTGGGAGGGGGGGTTGTGGCTTGGGGAGTGGGGCGAGAGGGCACTTTGGGTCTGGGGTGTAGGCCCAAGGGGGTGGTGCTGGGCCTCGGCCTCCTCAGTCTGACTCTGGCCTCTCATGAACTTGATAAGGCACTCAGCTAACTGCCACATTGTGTCTGATGCACAAGGCTGGTAACAGAGATGGCAGTTGGGGGCACATTTATCAAAGGACGAATTTTGATTTCATGTGAGTGTAGGGATGTGAAAATCTTAGACACCCTTACACTTTACAGACAGGCACATCCCTAGTAATATGGACACCTCAGTGGGTCCTTATGGGGACCTTGTGCTTATGTAACCCCTGCAGTTCACACAGTGTACACCAGATGGCACTGTGCCAGAGTATAAAAGGTTTAGGAACCATGTGCTCTGGGTCCATTACTTTAGCCCAACCAAGCAGGCTGGAAGGGAATGGGTAGTGTCGACCCTAGGTGCCTTGGCCCTAGTAATTAGACAGCTATACTCATTTTATAGATCGCTCTAGGAGTGATAGAGAGGTTATTTAGTTGAGCAGCTCAAGGCTCCACCGAGGAGATTAGAGGGATTAAGATCCCAGGGTAATACTGACCCCGAGTAAGGACTAAAGTGTTGAGATAGGGATGTCAGGAGTTCCCCTAGTCTGTCACTGGAAGATATCCTGAAAAACGGGCAATACCCATCGCATGCTGTCAACTTACTCTCTGTTGTATATTCCCTAGCCTGTGGGGATTCAGCCTATACGTGCTGTGAGTATATGCTTCCTTTATGCTGCTGTGTATGTTCTATACTCCATTGTGGATCAATGTGCTGAATGATCTATGTGCTATTGTTCAATAACTACTGTTCTTTGTTCAACTGTTAAAGAACTACTGGCGCCCATCATTGTGCTATCGCACCCAGTTACAGTTACACTACACCCTTGCCTCCACCCCGCTGCGAGGGCTTACCCCTGAGAAAGAGAGCTCATCGGTGGTCTCAGCCCACCAAGGAAAGTAGCTAAACTGTCCTATCACAAGTCAGTTTACTATAGCGCTACATGAGTTTTTAAAAATTCCCATAAACTCCAATGAACTCGAACTTGCAACAGCCCTGGGAGGAGCCACTAAACTGCCAATGTTCCCCATGCAATAAAGGGCCAGTCACAGCCCTGGAGGGGATCACTATCACCCTATCAGGGCACAGATACATGGGGCAGGAGTTACCCCCACTCACATGGAGCAATTTTCAGGTGTTTCGCTCCAGCTGAATTTCCCCGTGTTCCATTAACATAAAATGGACAAATGAAATCCACTCCCTGCATGGCTAATTAGCAGTGAAATGATACGTTCAATGTACTTGAAGCCAGTGTAGCCTGCGGCATGCATCTGTATAAAGAGTTGCTAATTAGCCATCCAGCATGTGGATTTGATTGGTGCCCTGTTTATGAGGAGCCAGATGGAAATGTAGAGTTATTCTATAGCAACATAATGTCCAGTAAGGATACAATGCAACTCCCTGCAACCCTGTACCACTGCCGTATACTGATATAGAGTTCCCAGGTCACATGGGTTACAGTTGTAGTATAATGCATGCTGCAGGCTGCAATGGTCTGTGTGCAGATTCTTTATTGATGGACAATACCCAGTCCTTGTCTTGTGAGCCAGCCAGGCATGGGCCCTTGCCCACAATGCACTGCAGGGCTATGGAATTAACATTTAGAAATGAAACAATATCAGACGTGGGCCCCTAAGCACCTGAAGTCTCCATCACTGTGACGTCCAATCACACATCAGTGATCACAGCACATAATAAATCAACACTGGAGGGGAATGAAGTGTAACACACACAGTGATAGTAAGTATCACACCAACCTGTCACCTGTCAGACTGACTCCAATTAAATGTGCCCTCCAACTGTCACCTACACAGGGGGGCCCCAACTGAGACTGGCAGAATCAATATGACAGTTACTGTCCGTGTGTATATGATATGGGGGATACTGTGGGATGAGTGTTTATTTGTACCCTGGGTACCCCTGGAACTATAGCAGGGTGACACCCCAATGTTTCTATATATCTGTAACCTTGTTATGAGCTAAGGGGGCCCAGTCTGAAGGTCAGTTAGGGGGAGATTTGGGGTGAGTGCTTATTTGTACCCTGGGTACCCCTGGAACTATAGCAGGGTGACTGTTGCCCCAATGTTTCTATATGTCTGTAACCTTGTTATGAGCTAAGGGGGCCCAGTCTGAAGGTCAGTTAGGGGGAGATTTGGGGTGAGTGTTTATTTGTACCCTGGGTACCCCTGGAACTATAGCAGGGTGACACCCCAATGTTTCTATATATCTGTAACCTTGTTATGAGCTAAGGGGGCCCAGTCTGAAGGTCAGTTAGGGGGAGATTTGGGGTGAGTGCTTATTTGTACCCTGGGTACCCCTGGAACTATAGCAGGGTGACTGTTGCCCCAATGTTTCTATATGTCTGTAACCTTGTTATGAGCTAAGGGGGCCCAGTCTGAAGGTCAGTTAGGGGGAGATTTGGGGTGAGTGTTTATTTGTACCCTGGGTACCCCTGGAACTATAGCAGGGTGACACCCCAATGTCTCTATATATCTGTAACCTTATTATGAGCTAAGGGGGCCCAGTCTGAAGGTCAGTTAGGGGGAGATTTGGGGTGAGTGTTTATTTGTACCCTGGGTACCCCTGGAACTATAGTAGGGTGACACCCCAATGTTTCTATATATCTGTAACCTTATTATGAGCTAAGGGGGCCCAGTCTGAAGGTCAGTTAGGGGGAGATTTGGGGTGATAGATATCTATAGATAATAATTAGATAGAGAGATAGGTTTTTTGTATAAATTGTAGACAAATATTGCCTATAGCTGCCATTCAGCCTTTAAAACAGGGAATTATTTACAGGTGTATGTTAAAAAGCTCCCTACTTCTCACTAGATCCCCTGAGTTAAGTGTAAGTGCACTATGGTCTTACTATTCAGTCACAGTGTTTGGGGGACTTGATATTAAATGTACTAAATGCTCGTGGATAGTGTAGGACTCGTACAGTGAGGGCCCTCATTTTTTGTAATAATCGTTTTTAAAGGCAAACTGTACACTGCCAATCTTTCTCCTGCTTTTATGTACAAATATTGGTTTATAGCAGCTGGTCAACTCCAGAATGTGTATTAGACCGGGCGCTGGCACAAGGGTGCATCTAGGACAAAAACATATTCACATATAAGGTGCATTCAATGTTGGTGAACTTCCATCACCCTGGGGCTATGTGAAGGGTGCTGGGAGTTAAACTACAAGAGCAACTGAAGTGCAACATGTTGGGCAATAAGTCTCTTGGAGAAACACAATATTGTAAGTAGAATAATGGGGCTCCATATGAGTCCAACACACAGTACCCCATTCTGTGAATATGTTTCTTTGAGCTGCACAACCCTAATCCTAACGAAACAGAAGTATTGATTCTGGGCTCTCTTTACAAGGTACAGCAGAGTAAACAATTGGAATAAAAGAGCATTGAAGGGATTAGTAAAATGGCTCTAGGAAGGCAGTAAAACACATTTAATGGAAACAGAAAAGAGTGATACATGGCTTTGAATATTCGGAATTTGTTCAATGGAAGTGTTGTGCCGCACGATGACAGGGATACGAGACTGCAGTCGATGGGATGGTTAATGTAGTGGCAAAGAGACGTCATTTTGCTCAAATCTTTGCAGCCTATTAACCAATCAGCCTACAAACATTCTCCATTTGTGCTCAGTAATTTCCAGCACCCGACAGAAGAGCCGGCAGTTAATGGCGCTGCCGAGGAGCAGATGAGACAGCCGGCAGCCTAAGACTTAGTCTGGCACATCCATCTCATGACAATTTACTGACCTTGAGCCATCACAAGTGATTCATGAGCCGACAAGTTTGATGCCAACGCTCAGCTAAGCCAAGGGACTTGGAACATTGGATGGAAAAGAGGGATTAACTCTTCCACTGCCCAAGAAGCTGCCGCAGACTATTAGGCAAACATGTATGAGTTCCGCCAATGTGTCTGTCTCTGACCAGACTATTCATAAACAGCAATGCCCTGCACAACATGTGATTTATAAACAGGTGCTTAATAAGAGCTATACAGTCTGAATTAAAGGATAAGTAAACCTTTCAAATTAGGGAATATAAAACTGATGAGGGGGCTATTCTAAGCGCCAGTCTGACCAGCAATTACAGTAATCAAGGAAGTTGTCAGGAGAAAGAAAGAGGCTGATGTTCTTCTGCTTAGGAAAGATGTGAGAAAGGTTTCTAATTTTATTCCTAAGCAGAAGAACATCAGCCTCTTTCTTTCTCCTGACAACTTCCTTGACTACTTGCTGGTCAGACTGGTGGGAAACTGACCAGCAGGTGGCGCTGTTGTAACAAAATTCATTCATATTAACAGTACATGTATCCCTTAATATCTTGGAATCAAATAAATAATGAATGTACATTGCAAAATGTCTTCATCCTCATCAATCTTACATTCATTTATTTTAGAGGTTTACTTATCCTTTAAGCTGCAAGTCACAGTTTGCCCAATAGACCTGCTTATTTTAAAGTGTTAAAAACAATTCTTTGCTTATCATAATTTATTACAAAGGTATCTAAATGAAGCTGCCACGTATCCTGGGCCAAAAGCCAATTAAGTTTTAGAAACTTTGGGGTAAATTTATCAAAGAGTGAAGTCCCGCCACTAGAGTGAAATTCCGCAGCTCTCATTTAATTTCTAAGGGATTTTGAAAGGCGTATTTATCAATGGGTGAAAGTGAAAGTTCACCCTTTGATAAATACGCCTTTAAAAATCCCAGAGAAATGAATGGGAAGTGGCGGAATTTCACTCTAGTGGTGGAACTTCACTATTAACTTCAGTCTTTGATAAATATACCCCTTTGTATATTTTTCTGGCTGTTCAGTGCAGGAGATTAAAGAGAAAGTCGGGACATTTCAGCAACAATCCGGAACTGCTGGTTGAGCTGTCAAAATCGGGACTGTCCCATAAAAAATGGTTGGGAGGTATGTAGATCCCTTGCCGTTCATCAGTTGCCTGGTTGTTAGGGTCAGGATCCAATAGCATTTAAATCCCACATTGACTTGCAGAAGAAAAACCTAAAGAACTGGGAAAATAATGGTTTATAGTGGTCACACACCAACCAAGTCACCTAAACCTTCATTCATATTAACAGTACATGTATCCCTTAATATCTTGGAATAAAAACAAAATAAATAATGAATGTAAATGACAAATGTGCTTAGAATAGCCCCCTCATCAGTTTTACATTCACTTATTTTAATGGTTCACTTATCTATTAAAGGACCAGGCATACTGTAACAAATATCATTCTTCCCCCTCTGCTCCCTATTATAAGGTTCTTCATTACAAGAAGGAGAATTTCCCATTACTGAGAGTAGAATTCTGCATTACAGGAAGTAAACATCCCGATTACAGGAAGTCGACTTCCCTATTAGAGGAAGCAGGGATCTGCATTACAGGGTACAGAGCCACTATATAGAGGTACAGTAGCTGATATATCAGAGAAGAGACATCGGCAGCTCATTACTCTATAGTAAGAGAACTTCATGGATAAAACAGATAAGTGATGACATTAACACAAGATTTCTGTGTCCCCTTGTGACCTTCACACCTTCATTCCTGACACTAATTTGATAATATCCACCTCTTGTATTGATGAAACCCTCTGTGGTTTATTAACAATTGTCTCACGTATTGTTCTCCTGAATCTGTATGGGAAGATTATACAGTTATAACCCAGCAGTATATACAGTTATACCATTCCTACACATTCACTTTATTCAAACTGTAGTAACGTGAGGATTATGGGAAGAAAACTGAAGGGTTCCACTGGGAGATTCCTAGAAACTCTTTCTAAACTTTCCCAAATAGCACAGACACATCAGGATGTAGTGAAATTTACTATTTACCTGACTTCAACAGTTTTTCATAAATAGGTAGCGGTCATGCCCCCCTCATTCAATAGGGAAAACATTGAGAAGGTGCCTATAGTAACAGTGGATAATAGTCTCTGGGAAGGGAGTGTGACTGTGGGATAGCAGGTATAGTAGGGAGAGATGGTGCCTATAGTAACAGTGGATAATAGTCTCTGGGAAGGGAGTGTGACTGTGGGATAGCAGGTATAGTAGGGAGAGATGTGTCTATAGTAACAGTGGGATAATAGTCTCTAGGAAGGGAGTGTGACTGTGGGATAGCAGGTATAGTAGGGAGAGATGGTGCCTATAGTAACAGTGGGATAATAGTCTCTAGGAAGGGAGTGTGACTGTGGGATAGCAGGTATAGTAGGGAGAGATGTGTCTATAGTAACAGTGGATAATAGTCTCTGGGAAGGGAGTGTGACTGTGGGATAGCAGGTATAGTAGGGAGAGATGGAGCCTATAGTAACAGTGGATAATAGTCTCTGGGAAGGGAGTGTGACTGTGGGATAGCAGGTATAGTAGGGAGAGATGTGTCTATAGTAACAGTGGATAATAGTCTCTGGGAAGGGAGTGTGGCTGTGGGATAGCAGGTATAGTAGGGAGAGATGGTGTCTATAGTAACAGTGGATAATAGTCTCTGGGAAGGGAGTGTGACTGTGGGATAGCAGGTATAGTAGGGAGAGATGTGTCTATAGTAACAGTGGGATAATAGTCTCTGGGAAGGGAGTGTGACTGTGGGATAGCAGGTATAGTAGGGAGAGATGGTGCCTATAGTAACAGTGGATAATAGTCTCTGGGAAGGGAGTGTGACTGTGGGATAGCAGGTATAGTAGGGAGAGATGGTGTCTATAGTAACAGTGGATAATAGTCTCTGGGAAGGGAGTGTGACTGTGGGATAGCAGGTATAGTAGGGAGAGATGGTGCCTATAGTAACAGTGGATAATAGTCTCTGGGAAGGGAGTGTGACTGTGGGATAGCAGGTATAGTAGGGAGAGATGGTGCCTATAGTAACAGTGGGATAATAGTCTCTGGGAAGGGAGTGTAACTGTGGGATAGCAGGTATAGTAGGGAGAGATGGTGCCTATAGTAACAGTGGATAATAGTCTCTGGGAAGGGAATGTGACTGTGGGATAGCAGGTATAGTAGGGAGAGATGGTGCCTATAGTAACCGTGGGATAATAGTCTCTGGGAAGGGAGTGTGACTGTGGGATAGTAGGTATAGTAGGGAGAGATGGTGTCTATAGTAACAGTGGATAATAGTCTCTGGGAAGGGACTGTGACTGTGGGATAGCAGGTATAGTAGGGAGAGATGATGCCTATAGTAACAGTGGGATAATAGTCTCTGGGAAGGGAGTGTAACTGTGGGATAGCAGGTATAGTAGGGAGAGATGGTGTCTATAGTAACAGTGGATAATAGTCTCTGGGAAGGGAGTGTGACTGTGGGATAGCAGGTATAGTAGGGAGAGATGTGTCTATAGTAACAGTGGATAATAGTCTCTGGGAAGGGAGTGTGACTGTGGGATAGCAGGTATAGTAGGGAGAGATGGTGCCTATAGTAACAGTGGATAATAGTCTCTGGGAAGGGAGTGTGACTGTGGGATAGCAGGTATAGTAGGGAGAGATGGTGTCTATAGTAACAGTGGATAATAGTCTCTGGGAAGGGAGTGTGACTGTGGGATAGCAGGTATAGTAGGGAGAGATGGTGTCTATAGTAACAGTGGATAATAGTCTCTGGGAAGGGAGTGTAACTGTGGGATAGCAGGTATAGTAGGGAGAGATGGTGTCTATAGTAACAGTGGGATAATAGTCTCTGGGAAGGGAGTGTGACTTTGGGATAGCAGGTATAGTAGGGAGAGATGGTGTCTATAGTAACAGTGGATAATAGTCTCTGGGAAGGGAGTGTGACTGTGGGATAGCAGGTATAGTAGGGAGAGATGTGTCTATAGTAACAGTGGATAATAGTCTCTGGGAAGGGAGTGTAACTGTGGGATAGCAGGTATAGTAGGGAGAGATGGTGCCTAGTAGCATAGCTTTGGAGTGATACATATATTTCCTATGCTTTTATAACGCTATTCTGGGCTATCCAAAACACAAATGGTTAAAGTGTCCAGCTATTGGTATGAGTATGGGTTACACTGCGACTTACACAATGGGGTCAGGACCGTCGCCAAGTGAAAGCTTCCTTTAAGGGGTAGTAGAACTACACAGGCTATTTTATGCAAAAGATAGATAAATTGGACGCCAGGAGGTTCTTTAATGAAATAACAGATGGATTTATTTACAAGAGCAACAATAGTGACCACAGGTTTACTCACATATGAGGCAATGCAGGTGTAACAAGTGACAGAGGAGGGTGGATAGAGGAGGATGATACAGCAAATCACAGATGTCACTCCCATAAGTCAAATAGGTGGTCCGGATCCCATCCAGTGTAGTGATCAGGGAGAAGAAGTCTAAGCCTAACACCCTATCCACTGTGGTCCCTTCACTAAAGGAAAACAGGGAAGCCTTGTGGGAAGCTACTCCCTGCTATTATACTTGATGGAGCACACAGCTGCTCTCTCTATATAATCTATCCATCTTACTCTCCTAGGGAGTCAATTAAAAATATATCCTGTGCTTCTAACCTCGTTCACGGGATTTCCTGGTTCCCAACATAGTCACTAAAGGTAAAGATCCCTTTATGGCAGTGGCTTTACTGGGCCTTGGTGTCCCCAGTCTCAATGAGCACAACCAGTTGGATAGGACACCAGCAGCCAAAGAGGAAGAGACCCCTATATGGAAGTGAGGCAGGAAGTGGTCATAACACCCTTTGGTCAATGACTGATAGTAAAATACTTAAACTAGACATTGACTTTTGCCTAGGAAATTAGGAAGCATAGGGATTTAAAGCTATAGGAGCCTAGTAGATCCTATAGGTCCCTACACTTTATTTCACTATTAAAGGAGAACTAAAGAAGTAGGTAGAAATGTTGTACATGATGTTTTGTGCTTCTGTACCAGCCCAAGGCAACCACAGCCCTTTAGCAGTAAAGATCTGTGTCTCCAAAGATGCCCCAGTAGCTCCCCATCTTCTTTTCTGCTGATTCACTGCACATGCTCTGTGCTGTTGTCACTTACTGAGCTTAGGGAGCCACTCACAATATACAGTACACATAGAATAGAAATGTCACAATATAAGGCTGATTAGTAATTAATACATATAATTACTACATGGCAGCACAGAAACCAGTGCAATTAGCATCAGAATTGAATAATCAGCAAACCTGTAGCATCAGCTTATATTACAGCCAGGGAAGCTCATTTTCTGCTGGTTAATTAGTGACGAGCCCTAAGCTTAGCTTCTCAACAGCCAATCAGAGCCCACTGAGCATGTGAGTGTCACAGACACTTTCCAAGATGGTGACCCCCTGTGACAAGTTTGAAGTCCTGGATCATTGCTGCTATTGACAAGCTGAAACTTTAGCCTCGTGCAACAAGTTCACTATATAAATGATGGCATTTTCAGCCATGTTTGTTGTTAGGGTTTAGTTCTCCTTTAATGAGGACACTTCCTGAGATACTGAAGGAAGATAGTTTTCTGTAGCAGGTAAATGTGCAGAATTCCGGTACCCAGTTCTATTGATGATTACACAATGGGGTCCCTACAAACCCTGCTCTGCAGACATGAAACATGGGATTGTGGGTCAGTAATGACAATTTATCTGATATTATCTGTCAGTTCCAGGCGGCAGATGAAAAGCGAGTGATTAGAGCACATCCGTCGGGGTTCGGGGTTCCCTCCCAGGAGGAAAACTTGGTTGATGAAAAAGATGAGATCGGTCCAATCAGGCCTGAGGCCATCCAGCTGTTTCAAACTGCAACTCCCAGAATCCTTAGCCAACCCTCTGACGTCCATTACTCGCTCCATCTGTTAGTAAAGGACACGGACGGGAAGAGTTACAGACGTGTGACCAAAGGTCCAACTGAAAAGATCTTTTTTTCTTTCCTTTGTCCAAAGAAACATTGTGCAATATCTTTATTTATACAGCACTGATAGAACTGGGAATAAATCGGGAATCTTTTTCCCAAGGATTGGGTGGCGCAGACACTCCGTTCCCTCCAGACCAAGTTACACACTGGATTGGACTTTTCATGGAAAATCTTTGCTTCAAATCTATTGAGGTTATAAGGAGTTTTCTCTCTCAGCAGGACAACCAGCAGCTCCACTTTATCAATACAAAATGCAGCTCCTCATGCTACAGGTTTAGCACAGTGACCACATGGGGGTTTTATTGATTATTCATCCCCTAGGAGGGGTGTAGGGAATCCTCCAATTATTTCACTAGAGGCTTAGATATTTCCAGTTACATTGATGCACAATAAGGATACCTAGCAATGGAAACAACTTGCAGGGCAGCCATCAGAGGGGGACAAGGGGGAGAGTTGTAGGGGGCCCCGAAGGCAAGGGGGGCCCGGCCACGCCACACTTACTTGATTAGCCAGGCCCCCCATCTTTCTGAGAGCTGCTGACTTCGGGAAGGCATATACTTTTAAGGGTCCCTGGCCACCAATTTTCTTATAATGTGGGGGGGGGGCCTCTGGCCACCAATTTTTTTCTTTCTCATGTGGGGTCCTAGCCACCATTATTTTTTAATGGGGGGCCCTGGCCACAAATGTTTTTTATGGGGGGCCCTGACCACCAATATCTTTTTATTTTTTATTAACATGTGGGAAGCCTAGCCACCAATATTTTTTTTGTTTTTTTACTGTGTGGTGGGGGGCGGACCTGTGGGGTGGGGAGGGCGGACCTGTAGGTGGGGCTTGCGGTGGGTGCAGCCCAGGGGGCCCAGGAAATTTTGTTGTATGGGGCCCTGTGATTTCTGATGGCGGTCCTGAGTAACGATGCAGACCACAGTGGCACAGGTCTGTAATACACCATAAGCAGCAGTCCTGTCCTGCTTTATGGCAGCTGAGATTCTAGCTATCTGTATAACAGAACATTCTGTCCCAGTGGCTGCACAGATCCTATCTGATCCCCATTGTAAGCAGCAGTCCTGTCCTGCTTTATGGCAGCTGAGATTCTAGCTATCTGTATAACAGAACATTCTGTCCCAGTGGCTGCACAGATCCTATCTGATCCCCATTGTAAGCAGCAGTCCTGTCCTGCTTTATGGCAGCTGAGATTCTAGCTATCTGTATAACAGAACATTCTGTCCCAGTGGCTGCACAGATCCTATCTGATCCCCATTGTAAGCAGCAGTCCTGTCCTGCTTTATGGCAGCTGAGATTCTAGCTATCTGTATCACAGAGCATTCTGTCCCAGTGGCTGCACAGATCCTATCTGATCCCCATTGTAAGCAGCAGTCCTGTCCTGCTTTATGGCAGCTGAGATTCTAGCTATCTGTATAACAGAACATTCTGTCCCAGTGGCTGCACAGATCCTATCTGATCCCCATTGTAAGCAGCAGTCCTGTCCTGCTTTATGGCAGCTGAGATTCTAGCTATCTGTATAACAGAACATTCTGTCCCAGTGGCTGCACAGATCCTATCTGATCCCCATTGTAAGCAGCAGTCCTGTCCTGCTTTATGGCAGCTGAGATTCTAGCTATCTGTATAACAGAACATTCTGTCCCAGTAGCTGCACAGATCCTATCTGATCCCCATTCAGGAAGGACGTGCGTGTGAGGAGCTCCTGAGTTACAGAGCTTACCCCAGGCCCAGCAAGGGTCTGGGGGTGCAGATTACACTTTCTTTTGGACTTTCTTATTTACCTACAACTTGGAAATGGAGAGAAGGATGTCATCTCATGTTAAAAGTGGAAAAAAGACTTTAGGTGTTGGGAAAAAAGTCCCAAAAGAAACCATAAAGAAAGTCTTTTGCAAAAGCAAGAAAAGTTCATGTGAAGTGGTGTGTAATGAAGCAAACAGTGAAGAAATAATGGAAGTAACACAGTCAGCAGAAGTGTCTGATCAAATAGCCAATATGGAGGATTTGCCTGGTGCAAGCTCCCCCTGTGAAATGCCCATGGAGAAAGCAGTGGATTCCAGCAGCCCCCAAAGTGTTTCAGAAGTGAGCAGATGTGGTGCAAGTACCCTTTTGGAGTGTTCCCTCAGTAACGCAGATGTGGGCGACAGTGAAGTATCTGAGGCCCAGGCAGAAGGAGGGAGCTCCGGTGCTAGTGCTGAGGAAAAGGACAAGATGGCGTCCGCAAGCAGCAGCAGTGAGGCTTCAGGTGAGACTCTGGGAACTGCAGCTCCAGCACATTGTCACACCAACAACACTGAGACAAACACTGTGGAGAAAGTCACTAGCAGGGAGGCAAGCATGAAGGATAGTCCTGCTAAACATATGGCAGGGCTTGAGGCGCTGTGTGGCCAGCTTGCTGTGGCAGTGGCAGAGGGGGCGCTGGATGGCACAGAGGAGACCAGGACTGGGGCACGGGTGAGTGGAGCACTGGCTAATGACTCTTCTAATGTGACTAGTAGTGTGCAGCAAGGACACACTGTTAACACCTTACACATCACTGAATCACTCAGAGCTATGGAACTGTTAAGTAATAGGAGAAATACTTTGGAAAAAAACATTGAGAGGGAACTTTCAAATGTTAAATCTGCTAAGGGACATTTCAGAGCTCAAGGCATCAGGAAACTGGCAGAAATGAATAAAGAACTGGAGGAGGTGGTGGAAAATATGGAGGCATTGTTATTAGTGATTAAACCATGGGAGGAGGTGTATAAAAACAAGGAACGGTTTAAACAAATGTCCAGTGGAGGGAAAAAGACCTTTGAATCCTCATATTTGGATTTTGTGCTGAATGAAGGTGGGGGGGAATCAGATGATAATGGTGCAAATAATTTGTCTGAAACAAACAGAAAGAAAGGGAATGAAAATGTTTTGTTTAACAACAAGGAATGTGCAGTTTCTGAAGGGAATGTAAATGAGGGGGAGGGGGAGACACAAGCTGCTGAGAATGAAGCAACTAGTGCTTTACCTGAGGAAAAAACACAACAATTTGCTCAGAATGGAGTTGATCCTGAACAAGGTAAACAGGATAGTAGGTCTTTCTGGGAGAAAAGAACATTTTTTGCAAGGCAGGAGGAATCATTTCATGATGGGCTTACTTTCAAAAGGAGAAATGTGGTTAAAATCAAATGGGAGGGAGAAAAGGAGAAATCACCAGGTAGCAGCTATGTGTGTAAAAACTTAATCAAACAATCAATGGGATTTACTCCTGCAGATGTTTTTGCTTTTGTAAATGTGTCAGATATTGATTTTGAGATAAGTTTCAAGTTGTCTCAAGGTTTAGACAGATTTTGGAATTTATATCAAGATAAAAAGACATCCTCAGCATGGGAAGGCTTCAGGGCGATTCCAGTCTCAAAACCAGAAGTAAAAACAGTAACAATCTTTTTTAAGAATGAGTCTGTCCCTCCTGCTGATGTGTTAGTTTGGTTAAAGAGACAATGCAATGTTTTGATGCCTTTAAAACCTGTATATAATGAGGAAGGATTTTGGGTGGTGGGTTGGAAGGCTCAAGTGAGGCTAAATGTGCAAAACAACATGACACAGCATCTCCCAAATTCATTTTTTATAGGCAGAGAAAGGGGTGTTTGCTTTTATCCAGGGCAGCCCCGTCAATGTTATAAGTGTGGATCAAGGAGGCATTTGGCAGGAGACTGTACAATAAAGATGTGCACATTGTGTGGGGCCCAGGGGCATGTCAACAAAGACTGCGAGAATGTCAGGTGTAACCTGTGTGCGGAACTGGGTCATACACACCGTGATTGTCCTAATGCCTGGCACAATATTGTTAAACTTTGCCCAAGAATAGAGGAGGAAATATTTCAGGAAGATATAACAGAAGAAAGGCGGAAGGAGGAAGGGAACAATGAGGTTGCCCCCTGTCAAAGTAAAGAAAAACAAAAAGCAGAAAGTACTGTTACATCAGTGCAGGGAAGGGGAGATGAGTGGAAGGTGGCAGGAAAAAAGGCAGGAAAAAAAGCAGGTAAAATGATCTTTGAAAGTGAAATCAAAACTTCAAACAGATTTGAATTGCCCTCAGGAAAGTCATGGGGGGATTTGGCAGAGGAGGAAGAGGAATTGAGAAGGATTGGAGAAGAGAAAAAAAGGGATGAAGGAAACAAAAAGGAGGTAAAAAAGAGAGTCAAGGAAAGGTCAATTAAAAAGAATGTGGTACCCCCCAGCAGTGGTTTGGGCAAAAGAAAGAAAGATTCTGTATTAGAATCTGAGGGTCCATCAAATGTGGAAATAGGAATTGTGGAGGAGCAAGGGAAGAAAAGGAAAGGAAGGATAGATAGATAGTGAGGAAGAGTGGGAGTCCATTGATGAGGAGGATCTCCTGGTGGAGGGGGAGTCGTTGGGTGGCATGGGGAAACCCCAGTATAAAAGACATGCGGAACACAATCCTGTGCGAACAACTAACTCTCCAAGATGCCTGAACAAATAATTAAATTTAGTACTATAAATGTGTGTAGTATTAAAAATGTTAAAAAAAGACGGGAAGTGTTTAGTAACTTGGAGAAAGAAGAAAATGACATTTATTTTTTGCAAGAAACAAGACTAACAAATAAGTTAGAGATTTTTAATGCAAAAAGGGACTGGCAGTTGGGTCCATCATTTTGGTCCATAGCAGAGGAAACAGCAGGGGGGGTGGGAATTCTTTTTAAGGGATTCTCAGACATTAAGGTTAAGAGATTTTTAGAGCTTAAAGTGGGTAGATGTATTTTAATAGATGTAAATATAAAAGGAGAAAGTTACAGACTTATAAATATTTATGCCCCTCATGCAGTGATAGAAAGAAAAGATCTGTTAGAAGAAATAAAACAATACTTGTGTGTTTCTTGCCAAGTCATTTGGGCTGGTGATTTTAACCAGACCTTAAATCCAGGAGATAGAACTGGGAGATATAACAAATATGAAGGTGCTTTCTTGTTAGGTATAATTAAGCAGGCGGGTTATATTGATGTGGCTACTTGGGGAGGGAGGAAAGCGGTACATACATACTTTTGCTCCAATAGAAGTAGTCGTATTGATATGATATTTGTAAAGGAAGGGGAGGTCTTCTCTGATGTGAAGGAATCATCAGTAGCTTTCTCAGATCATTTAATGTTATCCTTTACAGTGGGAACATCAGATCTTCCCAAGAGAGGCAAAGGACTGTGGAGGCTGGGAATTGGGTCTCTTAAAGAAGCAGCAGAGCATGGCTCTTTTAAGGTGTTTTTTGAAGCCTTGTGGTCAAAATTCTTTTTCTTTGATTCTGTGGTACACTGGTGGGAGGAAGCAAAAAAGGAAATCCGAACCTTCTTCACAAAACTATCTGTTAAACGGGAGGGTTTAAGATCAAAAACATACCAGTCTCTGAGGAAGAAGTTGGAAACCTTAATTTCGGCCGGGGTGGTGGGGGAAAAAATTACCCGGTTGAAATATCTGATTAGGCAGCATCAGTACAGTCGCAAGGACTCTATGATTCTGGAGAGAGATTTTGGGGCAAAAAACTCCCCGGATCCTTTTCAGAATTGTAGAGAGACCTTTAAGAAAAAGCAGGTGACTGGCCTTATTGACTCCGAGGGAGTTATACAGAAATCCAGGGAGGGTATCCTCGGGGTTGTAAGGTCGTACTATGCTGATCTGTTCAGAAGTAAAACTTTGGAGAGGGAAAGGACTGAAAACTTTTTAAAGGCGACCCCAGGACCTGATACAGTAAATTTGGACTTTTCCCCATTGACAGCAAATATTGAGGAGGAAGAGGTGGCAGGTGCGATTGACAGAATGCACAACAAGAAAGCTCCTGGGCCTGATGGGCTAACAGCAGAGTTTTATAAGACCTTTAAATCGCTGTTAGTCCCGGTGTTAGTTAAGATCTTTAATGAATGCTTGGAGAGGGGTATGCCTGAGTCAATGAGGTGTTCTTCTTTAATTTTGCTGTCAAAGGGGAAGGATGATGAGAAGGTTGAGAACTGGAGGCCAATTGCCCTTCTCAATTCTGACAGAAAGATTCTGGCGCGGATTCTTTTTTCACGTTTGATTTTGTTTTCTGGCACTTTATTATCGTCCTGTCAGTTCTGCACGGTGAAGGGGCGGAGCATCTTTGGGGCCCTCCTTACTTTAAGGGAAGCCTTGGAGTCATGCAAAGCTCATGGCTGGGGCAAATACCTGTTGTCTTTGGATCAAGCGAAAGCTTTTGATAAGGTTAACCATGAATATCTATGGGCTGTTTTGTCTAAATACGGCATCCCAGGCAAATTCATTAGTTGGTTAAGGATTTTGTATGAAGGGGCAAAAAGCTTCCCACTGATTAATGGCTGGCAAGGTGAAAACTTTGATGTTGGGGCCGGGGTGCGGCAGGGCTGCCCTCTGAGTCCTCTTCTCTATGTATTTGCTCTGGATCCCTTCCTGAGGATGCTGGAGGAGAAGGGCTTGGAGGGGGTCTGTGTGCCCGGCGGGCAGTCACTCAGGTTTGTAGCATACGCGGATGATGTGTCAGTGGTCATTTCTAAGCAGGCGGAGGTCGAGGTGATCACTGATTGCATCAGAAGCTACTCGAGGGCCTCTGGCTCCTCAGTTAATCATGAAAAGTCGGAAGCTTTTTGGACTCTAGGAGGGGAACCGGATTTTCAGGCCGGAAATTTCCCAGTGGCCCCAGAGCAGGTTAAAATCTTGGGAGTAAAATTTGGAAGGGATGATAATAGCAGATTAAATTGGGAAGAGAAAGTGGATGCTGGTTTGGCAAAAGTTCAGCGTTGGAGATCTTGGAAGCTGACCTATAGAGAGAGGGTTAATCTGATCAAGACCTTTTTGATCCCATTGTTTCTTTTTGTTGCTTATGTCTTTCCCTTGCCAGAATCTCTCTATGCTCGGGTTTACAGTTTGTTTTTCCAGATGCTCTGGGGGAGTAGGCTAAACCCGGTAAAAAGAGGGGTAACATTCCTACAGAAAAAAGAGGGAGGTCTAGGGATGGTTTGTCCAATCGCCTTCTTTGGCACCATTTTTCTTAAATTCAATTTGGGAATCTGGGTCAAAGGACGTGTTCTCTGTGGGAAAACTGTGTCAGATCCTGGGTTTCGCCTTTTATCAGAGACTGGGTGGAGGGCGGTAGAGTGAAGGGGGTCCGGATCAGGGGGGGTGGTTTTCCGCAACATATTGCGTTAGGTTTAAAATTGTTGAAAAAGTGGGGTTTAGGTTTCAATGATATTGAAACCTTATCAAGAAAACAGTTGTATGAACAAGTGCTAAGCTCCTTTTTTGTTGTCTCTTTGAGTCCAAAAGATTGCCCTGTAAAAGTCATGGGAGAATGCATTAAGTTTTTGAATGGAAAAAGACTCCCAGAAAAAATGTTTGATAACGCATGGTTGGCCCTACAGGGGAAGTTATTTGTAAGGGGAAATTTAAGTTATCTAAGTGCAGTAAATAGTTTATGCCCCTGGGACTGTGGAAAAGAAGAAACAGTAGATCATTTTTTATTAGAATGTTCAGTCTCAAAAGCCCTTTATGATCAAGTTTTAACAACTTTGGGAATCAATAATTTCTGTAGAAACACTTACGGGGAAAGAGCCTATGGAATTGTAACTAATAACCATCCTCTGGATAAAGAGACCCTCTTTGTTATTTTCTCAGTTGTTCGATATTTCTTATGGATGAGGAGATGTGGTAAAACTTTTGGGAGAGAAGAAGGATCTATAGATTTCACAACTAAAAAGATTTTGAAAGAATTATACCTGATAAAATTGAAAGAAATAAATATCAATAAAGAAAACAATAAATTGTGGAGGGGGATAGATTTTTCATGGGAAAAAACTATGGATTTTTGAATATGTATCTGTTGTATGTTTTGATTTGTTTATGACATTTTGATTTTGTTTATTGTTATTGTTCATATTTTTTAATAAAAATCCCTATCTGATCCCCATTGTAAGCAGCAGTCCTGTCCTGCTTTATGGCAGCTGAGATTCTAGCTATCTGTATAACAGAACATTCTGTCCCAGTGGCTGCACAGATCTTATCTGATCCCCATTGTAAGCAGCAGTCCTGTCCTGCTTTATGGCAGCTGAGATTCTAGCTATCTGTATAACAGAACATTCTGTCCCAGTGGCTGCACAGGTCCTATCTGATCCCCATTGTAAGCAGCAGTCCTGTCCTGCTTTATGGCAGCTGAGATTCTAGCTATCTGTATAACAGAACATTCTGTCCCAGTGGCTGCACAGATCCTATTGATCCCCAGTGTAAGCAACAGTCCTGTCCTGCTTTATGGCAGCTGAGATTCTAGCTATCTGTATAACAGAACATTCTGTCCCAGTGGCTGCATAGATCCTATCTGATCCCCATTGTAAGCAACAGTCCTGTCCTGCTTTATGGTAGCTGAGATTCTAGCTATCTGTATAACAGAACATTCTGTCCCAGTGGCTGCACAGATCCTATCTGATCACCATTGTAAGCAGCAGTCCTGTCCTGCTTTATGGCAGCTGAGATTCTAGCTATCTGTATAACAGAACATTCTGTCCCAGTGGCTGCACAGATCCTATCTGATCCCCATTGTAAGCAGCAGTCCTGTCCTGCTTTATGGCAGCTGAGATTCTAGCTATCTGTATAACACTTCTGTTACATGAGACACATATCGTGTGCTAGAACAGTGCAGCTTGGAGAGCCTTATTTATACAGTTGTTAAGATAAGAAAGACAAAGAAAGAAAAGAATAGCAAATCATAGTAGTTTCTACAGTACAGGATTCATTTATTTAGTGAGAAACACAACACAAAGAGCTTATAGTAGGATAATTTTCCTTTAAACCTGTTTTAGTTGGCTGTAATATAAAGACGCCTACATACATCTTATCTTCTCTCTGAATTTGATACCTTTACAACCCCCACTCCCGAATCCAGCAGAGCGAATGGGGGACCTTGTCCAGAAATAGCCAATCAGCCCCCTAATGTCATTTCTCACTTCCATGTAATTCAATTTTACCCGCTAAAGCCTGACAGCTCCATTTGTCAGGGAGATTTGCAGTGGATGACACGTCTATGTCTTGGCTAAAAATATCAACTTGACAATTAGTTGGGAGATGAAATCTTGTAGCTGTACCTGCCGTATTCCATGGCTTGTGAGCCTGGGCTTATTAACTAGAGAGGTAATTAGAGAGGAAAAGCAGGAGTGAGCTGCGCTACACACTAACACAAGCTGACCTGGCCTTTAGTCTGTTCAACTGTCGGCTAAATCATAGCAGGAGGGCAATACTGGCACATTGGCACAGGGTAGAATACTCTAATATACAGTAGATCTAAAGAACAGAACAGACCAAAGCACATGCAAATGTCGACTTTCAGCTTTCAACATCCCTCCAGCCAAAGACACTCCCTACACTTTGCTAAATGTTATTTTTATAAAAGACACAGTATTAAGAGCTCCCATTGTCCCCCAGTAATAATTTATTCCTGAATCTTCTGCACGTTCATTAAAGGATAAGTAAACCTCAAAGCAGCCTCTTTCTTTCTCCTGACAACTTCCTTGACTACTTGCTGGTCAGACTGGTGGGAAAATGACCAGCAGGTGGCGCTGTTGTAACACAATTCATTCATATTAACAGTACATGTATCCCTTAATATCTTGGAATAAAAACAAAATAAATAACGAATGTACATTGCAAAAGTGCTTAGAATAGCCCCCTCATCAGCTTTACATTCACTTATTTTAAAGGTTTACTTATCCTTTAAGCCTCACTTTAAGCCTCGTCTTGTGGGAGTGAACCCACTCTGTATAACCCTGTCAACAGTCAAGTCACTTATTTAGCGCAGCAGTTAAACACAAGTATAATCTCAACCAATCCCAATTGAGTAATAGCTTCCAAACGGTGGGACTGGCTGCTCTAGGTGGACTCAGAGCCTTGGCTGAAGGATAGTTAGGGACAATACTGAGAAGAATGACTATTAGCTGTCATAGATATGCCTGTAAGCCCTTGTTGGAGGTCAATCAGAGCAACAGTTAGGGTGAACACTGACTAAATGACTATTAAGGTGGTCCCTGGTCAAGTTATGGACCTCAAAAGTTAACTTGAACCAAGCAAGTCCAAAAAGCCTGAAGGAACCTGGCGAAATTTATCCAAACTGTGCCAATTTTGCAAGGCAGAAGAAGACAGCTCCCTTTCTATGGTGGGTCTTCTCGGCAATCTGAAACATGATTAAATCAGTACAAAGAACCAGGCCAACCAACTGATTTGTCACCAACGGAAGGGCATCCCAAGGCTTTAACAAAAAGGAATTCTCTTAGTACTGAGAAAGAATAAAATTCTTTGTCTGCAGATTCTCCCAGGAGCCCACTTGACTTGGATGGATTCAGTTCTCAAGCTAGCTTTGTCATATCATCCTGACCTTGAGGAAGAACCAAACCATTGGTTATTTAAACAGTTCTTTGTTTTTCTATGCTATGAAAAAGATATCCCTGTGCTCTCCCAACGGCACCACCCTTTTATGACCGTAAGTTCTTAGTCATACACTCCCAAGTCTTCTGACTCTTTTTGAGTTCAGAATCCATGAAGCTTGTGTCAACTAAACTTTATTTCTTCACCTCTCTGGTTCTTCAATTTCCACAACAGTACATTATTGCTTCTCGCTAGAGTAGTTTAGTAGCAAAGGGCAACCAGAGGATCCTTGTATGAGATTACCCTAATATAATATCATGAGCACAAAGAACACATCCCTCCCCTTTAGAATTTAATTTTTAATGTAATTTATAGTAATATACAGTAATATGAAGTGTCCAACCAACAACTATACACATGGGATTTAAAGGGAATGGTCAGAGGCTCAGGGATTTGGCAGTTATATGAGGCCTGGAAATTGGGAGCAACCATTGGTATAAAAAGTGCAGGGGGTGAGACTGCAATGGGCCAATTGTCAAGTAGTGATGTGCAGGTTGACCCATAGGTTATCCATAGGTTGAAGTTGACCATTGAGGGATAGGGTTGGGTGCGGGTCAGGTAGTGCACTACTCCACTGCTTCTGGAACCACAGGCTGAACCGAAAGTAATGTACAGAGTGAGAAGATACAGGTATAGGTTGGATGCGGCTCCAACAATGTCAACATTTTGCGTGTTAGTGTTGGGTGCTGGGTTAAGTTTCTCCTGACTAACACATCACTAGCAGCAATGTTCATAGTTCCCTAGTTGTGCCTCTGGGGCAGCAACTGAATCAGTAAAAGCAGTATTTAGTAGGATCTAGTATTATAGGGGTGACAAACTGTGCAGTCCGTGTGTAACAACCATTCTTCCGGGAAGAGCTGACAGTTTGGGGCCACCTGTAAATGAGGCCACTTTCATCGGGAATTACTGGAGGTAACAGGTCAGGATTGTGTGACTTATATTCAGTCATTTCATAGGAAGTGACCAAGAACAAAACTGCAGGCTAATTGCTCAGATACGGAACAATCTGCTCCTAAATTAGCTTTAGCTCTCTGCGCCAGGGGAGGGGCTACAGAAACAACCTTGTCTGGATGGGGGCCGGGGGTACATTTTCTGACGCTGGTCCATAATGGCGGCAATCCCCTGAAATCCATCTTATTCTAATTAGAAATAAAGTGATGTAAGAATCCGAGTGCTTCTTAATAGATGAGCAGAACATGAAGACATGAGGTGGGAACTCTACCTGCAAATGTCTACTATTCAGTAGCTGAGGGAGTTGGAGAACTATGGGTTGGACCTCCTTCCCTTCTCTCTCTCTATCCCCTGTTATTAGGCAAGGAAGTTAAATGTGGCTTGTGTTCTCTTTGACAAGGCTATTAGAAGTCCATCTCTCCAGGGACCAGTCCTTTCAGAGTGGATTAGCTAAACAATCCATTAAAACGAAGGCCCATTGTTTAGCTAATGCCGTTCTAGTGAATAGTATTCCCTGAGCCTCCCTGAGAATGGGGATTAATGTTCATGTCTGGCCAGTCACAAAGCTATGATGCCAGGCCGAGAGCTGCCATACTGAAAAAATCTTTTTAATTGTTTTTTAATTATTTGCATTCTTCTTCTGACTCTTTCCAGCTTTCAAATGGGGGGTCGCTGACCCCATCTATACAACAAATGCTTTATAAAGCTTCACGTGTATTGTTATTGCTCCTTTTAAATACTCATCTTTCTATTCAGGCCCTCTCTCATTCATATTCCAGTCTTTTATTTAAATGGATCCTGTCATGGGAAAACATGTTTTTTTTTCCAAAATGCATCGGTTTTTAATAGTGCTGCTCCAGCAGAATTCTGCACTGAAATTCATTTCTCAAAAGAGCAAACAGATTTTTTTTATATTCAAATTTGAAATATGACATGGGGCTAGACATATTGTTAGTTTCCCAGCTGCCCCAGTCATGTGACTTGTGCCTTCACTTTAGGATGGAACTGCTTTCTGGCAGGCTGTTGTTTCTCCTACTCAATGTAACTGAATGTGTCTCAGTGGGACATGGGTTTTTACTATTGAGTGTTGTTCTTAGATCTACCAGGCAGCTGTTATCTTGTGTTAGGGAGCTGTTATCTGGTTACCTTCCCATTGTTCTTTTGTTTGGCTGCTGGGGGGGGGGGGGGAGAAAGGGTGGGGGGTGATATCACTCCAACTTGCAGTACAGCAGTAAAGAGTGACTGAAGTTTATCAGAGCACAAGTCACATGACTAGGGGCAGCTGGGAAATTGACAATATGTCTAGCCCCATGTCAGATTTCAAAATTGAATATAAAAAAATCTGTTTTGCTCTTTTGAGAAACAGATTTCCGTGCAGAATTCTGCTGGAGCAGCACTATTAACTGATTCATTTTGAGAAAAAAAAAAATTCCCATGACCGTATCCCTTTAAATCAGTGCATGGTTGTTAGGGTAATATGAACCCTAGCAACCAGATTGCTGAAAATTCAAACTGGAGAGCTGCGGAATAAAAATATAAAAACAGAAAACCAATTGCAAATTGTCTCAGAATATCGCTCTCTACATCACTCACTAGGGTTGCCACCTGGGGGCCAGCATTTTACAGGTAAAAATGATGCTTGACCCCAATGTTATTAATAGGGGAAAAAAAAACGAAATATACAGGAAGGTCGGTATTTTTTTTGCAAAAAAGGTGGCGACCCTACATCATACTAACAGTTCACTTAAAGGTGAACCACCCCTTTAATGCAGCCAATAAAACCCTGCTCCCGTAGCACAAACTTCTTCGCTGCAGTTACTATGGGTCTCATGGATAGACCCATCTTCCATTTTTATTCCGGCATAACCCTGGTGTATAAATAGATGATGATCGATAGAGAGGCAGCACTAAGGGTGTTGTGATTTAATCCCAGCAGCAGTTAGTAGGTCACAGTACTAGTGACGGCGAATAAATTCACCTGGCAGGAATTCCCGTAAAATTTCTGCGTCAATTTCCGTTTTTTCCCCATCACCCATCACAACACTTGCTGAGAGCAAGCTGGTTTGCGGTTACTCGTTTTTAATTGGGGTTCTCCCAGCCTGGGACTCTGAGGAATGTGCAATGAATTGGGGCGGTGAGAATTCCCCTATGTGGGGCTGTTTCTGTGAAGATCAGAGTGAAGGTAACGCTTAGTCACAGCGCTGCAGGTCACATTCTTTCCATTGGCGAATACGAGAAACATACGTGTGTCTGAATGTGCTAATTCAATGCAAGCGTTTGCCCCGGCCAGCATCCTGGGCTCAGCCATTGATCTGACACAAACTAATTTGCTCCGTCTGTAGAGTGCAAGCTCTTCAGCCAGCAGGTTCCTTTCAGGATGGGCCTTTCATGCAAAAGAAGGAAATTACAGAAACATATAGAAGTCGTAGTAACAATCTGTGAAATATTAGCAGATAAGATATTATCTGGTTTCAGCAGCTACTGGAAACAGAAAAAAACACTACTTTGTAGGTACAAGAAAGGGATAAAGTCGATTTTTTTGTAGAAAGTCAGCAAGTTGCCTGTTTCAGCCCTTTGTTTTGTATATAAAGGGGAATGCGGGGAGGGATACATGAGTAACGTGGGCTGCAGAGGTTTAGTACATTATATAAAGTATCACTGTATCTTTAACAGGAATAATAAAGCGCAAGGAGATTGCAGCATTTTTCCTGGATTCATCTGGTAATGTAGAGGTTAATACTTTGTATTATTAATTACACTGTAATTACATCCATTCATTTAATTGCCCTCTGCCCACCCCAGACAAGGCGTGTGACCCCCCAGTACCACTGTAGCGCATGGAAGAGAGGACGGCCCATCACGAGGGGGGGATCCGCCAATATTCGCTCCTCTGCAAATCCAATGAGAGCCGAGTCTCATAAAACACTTTTATATTGGAAGTGAGAATTAGGGCAGAACATATGAACTGTTTTTATTGCGCTGGTGTGAAGCTGAGAAAATGTAGTTAAACTTGTACAGCCCTCCTCAGCCTACTACTGGTCTTTCCCTAATCCCAACTCTGCTGTGCGGAGCATCAGATAAACAAACACTCCTTAATTCGATTTCAGGCTAATTGCTTGCGGCGACCCCACTGTGAGACTGATGGTCACATCACAATGGTCCAGTCTGAGGCCTTCTACATTTGGGTGAACTACAAATCCCAGCATTCCCAAGAGCAAGAGAGTTCCCATGTCTTATTTACTTACTGTTTAAACAATGGAGCAGAAGTAGGTTCAATGTGCCCAGTTCCTTTTTAACTTACACTATTTAAAGGAGTAGTATATACACCTATATGTATAAATGGGCTTTGTGCTAAATTTGGTTCAGTTCACTATATATTTACGAAAAGTGAACGGTTCTTTACTGTAAGGACAGTCAGGTTATGGGATTCCCTACCAAGAGAGGGGGAATGAGTGATTCATTGGTGGGGAGGAAAGGAGATCTCACCATCAGCATAGGAAGGGGTTCTTTACTGTAAGGACAGTCAGGTTATGGGATTCCCTACCAAGAGAGGGGAATGAGTGATTCATTGGTGAGGAGGAAAGGAGATCTCACCATCAGCATAGGAAGGGGTTCTTTACTGTAAGGACAGTCAGGTTATGGGATTCCCTACCAAGAGAGGGGGAATGAGTGATTCATTGGTGGGGAGGAAAGGAGATCTCACCATCAGCATAGGAAGGGGTTCTTTACTGTAAGGACAGTCAGGTTATGGGATTCCCTACCAAGAGAGGGGAATGAGTGATTCATTGGTGGGGAGGAAAGGAGATTTCACCATCAGCATAGGAAGGGGTTCTTTACTGTAAGGACAGTCAGGTTATGGGGTTCCCTACCAAGAGAGGGGGAATGAGTGATTCATTGGTGGGGAGGAAAGGAGATCTCACCATCAGCATAGGAAGGGGTTCTTTACTGTAAGGACAGTCAGGTTATGGGATTCCCGACCAAGAGAGGGGAATGAGTGATTCATTGGTGGGGAGGAAAGGAGATTTCACCATCAGCATAGGAAGGGGTTCTTTACTGTAAGGACAGTCAGGTTATGGGGTTCCCTACCAAGAGAGGGGGAATGAGTGATTCATTGGTGGGGAGGAAAGGAGATCTCACCATCAGCATAGGAAGGGGTTCTTTACTGTAAGGACAGTCAGGTTATGGGATTCCCGACCAAGAGAGGGGGAATGAGTGATTCATTGGTGGGGAGGAAAGGAGATCTCACCATCAGCATAGGAAGGGGTTCTTTAATGTAAGGGCAGTCAGGTTATGGGATTCCCTACCAAGAGAGGGGGGATGAGTGATTTATTGGTGGGGAGGAAAGGAGATCTCACCATCAGCATAGGAAGGGGTTCTTTACTGTAAAGTGTCAGGTTGAGATTAGTGTAGGATGTTAGTGATTTTTTTAGGCAGTTTGTAATCAGGATTAATGTATAAACCCAGAAGTGAGTGGATCACGTTGTTTTGCCCCTTGAAGTTGAACTTACATGGGGGGGGGGTGTTTGCATTTCTCATGATGATGATGATGATGGGAAGGGTTTTGCTAAGGTTCAATTTGAGCTTCTCCCTCACCTCCTGACTGTGTAACAATCCATCAGTGTGTAACACAAAGGAAAACATGTAACAATGACTTCACTACAACTTCTCCCCCTGTGACTGATACAAGTTCTCCCCCTGTGACTGATACAAGTTCTCTCTCAGTGACTGATACAAGTTCTCCCCCTGTGACTGATACAAGTTCTCCCCCTGTGACTGATACAAGTTCTCCCTCTGTGACTGATACAAGTTCTCTCTCAGTGACTGATACAAGTTCTCCCCCTGTGACTGATACAAGTTCTCCCCCTGTGACTGATACAAGTTCTCCCCCTGTGACTGATACAAGTTCTCCCCCTGTGACTGATACAAGTTATCTCTCAGTGACTGATACAAGTTCTCCCCCTGTGACTGATACAAGTTCTCCCTCTGTGACTGATACAAGTTCTCTCTCAGTGACTGATACTAGTTCTCCCCCTGTGACTGATACAAGTTCTCCCCCTGTGACTGATACAAGTTCTCCCCCTGTGACTGATACAAGTTCTCTCTCAGTGACTGATACACGTTCTCCCTCAGTGACTGATACAAGTTCTCCCCCTGTGACTGATACAAGTTCTCCCTCTGTGACTGATACAAGTTCTCTCTCAGTGACTGATACTAGTTCTCCCCCTGTGACTGATACAAGTTCTCTCTCAGTGACTGATACAAGTTCTCCCCCTGTGACTGATACAAGTTCTCCCTCTGTGACTGATACAAGTTCTCTCTCAGTGACTGATACTAGTTCTCCCCCTGTGACTGATACAAGTTCTCTCTCAGTGACTGATACAAGTTCTCCCCCTGTGACTGATACAAGTTCTCTCTCAGTGACTGATACAAGTTCTCCCCATGTGACTGATACAAGTTCTCCCCCTGTGACTGATACAAGTTCTCCCCCTGTGACTGATACAAGTTCTCCCTCTGTGACTGATACAAGTTCTCTCTCAGTGACTGATACTAGTTCTCCCCCTGTGACTGATACAAGTTCTCTCTCAGTGACTGATACAAGTTCTCCCCCTGTGACTGATACAAGTTCTCTCTCAGTGACTGATACAAGTTCTCCCCATGTGACTGATACAAGTTCTCCCCCTGTGACTGATACAAGTTCTCCCTCAGTGACTGATACTAGTTCTCCCCCTGTGACTGATACAAGTTCTCCCCCTGTGACTGATACAAGTTCTCCCCCTGTGACTGATACAAGTTCTCCCCCTGTGACTGATACAAGTTCTCCCCCTGTGACTGATACAAGTTCTCTCTCAGTGACTGATACAAGTTCTCCCCCTGTGACTGATACAAGTTCTCTCTCAGTGACTGATACAAGTTCTCCCCATGTGACTGATACAAGTTCTCCCCCTGTGACTGATACAAGTTCTCCCTCAGTGACTGATACTAGTTCTCCCCCTGTGACTGATACAAGTTCTCCCCCTGTGACTGATACAAGTTCTCCCCCTGTGACTGATACAAGTTCTCCCCCTGTGACTGATACAAGTTCTCCCCCTGTGACTGATACAAGTTCTCCCCCTGTGACTGATACTAGTTCTGTACATACAATGCTGATATAGTGAGGAGGGAACAAAGAAGTTGCACTCACATACCTCGTGTCCCTGAGTCAGTTCATAGACTGGAGCGCAGACTTTGGGGAGAGTGCAGGAGACGCTTTACTGAGCAGAACAGCTGTGAGTATCTAGAAAAAGGCACAAAAAAGAGAAAGATTTGCACCTGGTGTTGGATCATTCTGTCCATTTCCCCTACTAGTCAGTAAGGCCTTCTGATATTCTGCTGCTGACATAATGCTTTCCCAATATTCCTCTTTCCCAATATTCCTCTTTCCCAATGTTCCTCGTTCCCAATGTTCCTCTTTCCCAATGTTCCTCTTTCCCAATGTTCCTCTTTCCCAATATTCCTCTTTCCCAATGTTCCTCTTTCCCAATGTTCCTCTTTCCCAATATTCCTCTTTCCCAATGTTCCTCTTTCCCAATATTCCTCTTTCCCAATATTCCTCTTTCCCAATGTTCCTCTTTCCCAATGTTTCTCTTTCCCAATGTTCCTCTTTCCCAATATTCCTCTTTCCCAATGTTCCTCTTTCCCAATATTCCTCTTTCCCAATGTTCCTCTTTCCCAATGTTTCTCTTTCCCAATGTTCCTCTTTCCCAATGTTCCTCTTTCCCAATGTTCCTCTTTCCCAATGTTCCTCTTTCCCAATGTTCCTCTTTCCCAATGTTCCTCTTTCCCAATATTCCTCTTTCCCAATGTTCCTCTTTCCCAATGTTTCTCTTTCCCAATGTTCCTCTTTCCCAATGTTCCTCTTTCCCAATGTTCCTCTTTCCCAATGTTCCTCTTTCCCAATGTTTCTCTTTCCCAATGTTTCTCTTTCCCAATGTTCCTCTTTCCCAATGTTCAAACTACTTAATCCCAGTGAGCAGCACATTCCCGGCACCACTCACTGTTTCATACACACACTAAAGCTGACAGGCCTACACATTTAATAGGAAAGATAAATCCACAAGAGGTGGGGAATTTGGTTAAGTGGACTTTCATAAGACATTCCATATGTCTCTTCATGGTATAGTTTTATCGGATCTCTCTGTACAGACTATGAGCAAACTTAGGGGCTGTTCCTGCTGAATTGTGCTTAGTACAGGGAATACCTATGCTGCCATAGTTTTATGGGATCTCTCTGTACAGACTATGAGCAAACTTAGGGGCTGTTCCTGCTGAATTGTGCTTAGTACAGGGAATACCTATACTGCCATAGTTTTATGGGATCTCTCTGTACAGATTATGAGCAAATTTAGGGGCTGTTCCTGCTGAATTGTGCTTAGTACAGGGAATACCTATGCTGCCATAGTTTTATGGGATCTCTCTGTACAGATTATGAGCAAATTTAGGGGCTGTTCCTGCTGAATTGTGCTTAGTACAGGGAATACCTATGCTGCCATAGTTTTATGGGATCTCTCTGTACAGACTATGAGCAAACTTAGGGGCTGTTCCTGCTGAATTGTGCTTAGCACAGGGAATACCTATGCTGCCATAGTTTTATGGGATCTCTCTGTACAGACTATGAGCAAACTTAGGGGCTGTTCCTGCTGAATTGTGCTTAGTACAGGGAATACCTATGCTGCCATAGTTTTATGGGATCTCTCTGTACAGACTATGAGCAAACTTAGGGGCTGTTCCTGCTGAATTGTGCTTAGTACAGGGGAATACCTATGCTGTCATAGTTTTATGGGATCTCTCTGTACAGACTATGAGCAAACTTAGGGGCTGTTCCTGCTGAATTGTGCTTAGTACAGGGAATACCTATATACCATAGTTTTATGGGATCTCTCTGTACAGAATATGAGCAAACTTAGGGGCTGTTCCTGCTGAATTGTGCTTAGTACAGGGGATACCTATGTACCATAGTTTTATGGGATCTCTCTGTACAGACTATGAGCAAACTTAGGGGCTGTTCCTGCTGAATTGTGCTTAGTACAGGGAATACCTATGTACCATAGTTTTATGGGATCTCTCTGTACAGACTATGAGCAAACTTAGGGGCTGTTCCTGCTGAATTGTGCTTAGTACAGGGAATACCTATGTACCATAGTTTTATGGGATCTCTCTGTACAGACTATGAGCAAACTTAGGGACTGTTCCTGCTGAATTGTGCTTAGTACAGGGAATACCTATGTACCATAGTTTTATGGGATCTCTCTGTACAGAATATGAGCAAACTTAGGGGCTGTTCCTGCTGAATTGTGCTTAGTACAGGGGATACCTATGTACCATAGTTTTATGGGATCTCTCTGTACAGACTATGAGCAAACTTAGGGGCTGTTCCTGCTGAATTGTGCTTAGTACAGGGAATACCTATGCTGCCATAGTTTTATGGGATCTCTCTGTACAGACTATGAGCAAACTTAGGGACTGTTCCTGCTGAATTGTGCTTAGTACAGGGAATACCTATGCTGCCATAGTTTTATGGGATCTCTCTGTACAGACTATGAGCAAACTTAGGGACTGTTCCTGCTGAATTGTGCTTAGTACAGGGAATACCTATGCTGCCATAGTTTTATGGGATCTCTCTGTACAGACTATGAGCAAACTTAGGGACTGTTCCTGCTGAATTGTGCTTAGTACAGGGAATACCTATGCTGCCATAGTTTTATGGGATCTCTCTGTACAGACTATGAGCAAACTTAGGGACTGTTCCTGCTGAATTGTGCTTAGTACAGGGGATACCTATGTACCATAGTTTTCTGTTATCTCTCTGTACAGACTATGAGCAAACTTAGGGACTGTTCCTGCTGAATTGTGCTTAGTACAGGGAATACCTATGCTGTCATAGTTTTATGGGATCTCTCTGTACAGACTATGAGCAAACTTAGGGGACTGTTCCTGCTGAATTGTGCTTAGTACAGAGGAATACCTATGCTGTCATAGTTTTATGGGATCTCTCTGTACAGACTATGAGCAAACTTAGGGGACTGTTCCTGCTGAATTGTGCTGACTTGTGACTGAGCTACAATTCCCAGCATCCTCTGACAAGCAGTAAGTAGTAGAAGGGAGCAAAGAAGGGAAGGTCATTGTCATCACTGGATGAAGGAGTGGGGTAAATTCTCCTTCACTAGCAGAGATAAAGATGATATAAATATAAATACATCCCCATATATATATAATACACAAAAGCCATGAATATCTTGTAAATTATATCCGTATAAACGGTGAGTTCTGATGTCATCAGTTATAAACGGTGAGTTCTGATGTCATCAGTTATAAACGGTGAGTTCTGATGTCATCAGTTATAAACTGTGAGTTCTGATGTCATTTCTGTCACATGACTCATTAAAACTTGTGTATTATAATAAATAAAGTTCCCCCAGTTGCAAAATATGAGGATATTAGAAGTTACCTTCGGCCTCGTACTTTTATATGGTCATGAAACTCCTCAGTAACTTATAATATCCTTATATTTTACAAGAGGGGGTACTTTATTCACTATATATTGTACAGAAATGACAGACAAATGAACATGATACCAGAGAAATAATGATTAGATACAGAGCAGATAAAATCAGTATCAGTCGCTGAACTTCACATCCTCCAGCTGTAATTCTATTTCATACATATAATTACTTTAATTAAAGCTTTAGGATTTCAACTTCATCCTGTCTCCTTATTAGCCAGAGACCCCGTCCATAAAACAACAAGATCTGCGCAGACACAAAGGCTCATGGGTAATGACAGCATTAGGCAGATGCCCCTAATTATTAAACTTAATATCAGATATAGGAAATAATATTCTCCCCCAGAACTACTTCCTATACAGTTACACCAGGGTGTAATCCTGCAGCTCTCAATGTCTCATTACACTGCAGTTCCCTGTACCCCTCCATAACTCACAACTGTTTGGAAATAGAAAGAGGGACAAAAAGATTTTTTGATCACGCCCATTTTTGTGGCCACACTCCCTAATTATCATGTTCATTTCAGCAGGAACAGTCCCTAAATTTGCTCATAATCTGTACAGAGAGATCCCATAAAACTATGGGAGTATAGGTATTCCTCTGTACTAAGCACAATTCAGCAGGAACAGTCCCCTAAGTTTGCTCATAGTCTGTACAGAGAGATCCCATAAAACTATGGCAGCATAGGTATTCCCCTGTACTAAGCACAATTCAGCAGGAACAGTCCCCTAAGTTTGCTCATAGTCTGTACAGAGAGATCCCATAAAACTATGGTACATAGGTATTCCCTGTACTAAGCACAATTCAGCAGGAACAGTCCCCTAAGTTTGCTCATAGTCTGTACAGAGAGATCCCATAAAACTATGGCAGCATAGTTATTCCCTGTACTAAGCACAATTCAGCAGGAACAGTCCCTAAGTTTGCTCATAGTCTGTACAGAGAGATCCCATAAAACTATGGGAGTATAGGTATTCCTCTGTACTAAGCACAATTCAGCAGGAACAGTCCCCTAAGTTTGCTCATAGTCTGTACAGAGAGATCCCATAAAACTATGGCAGCATAGGTATTCCCCTGTACTAAGCACAATTCAGCAGGAACAGTCCCCTAAGTTTGCTCATAGTCTGTACAGAGAGATCCCATAAAACTATGGCAGCATAGTTATTCCCTGTACTAAGCACAATTCAGCAGGAACAGTCCCTAAGTTTGCTCATAGTCTGTACAGAGAGATCCCATAAAACTATGGCAGCATAGTTATTCCCTGTACTAAGCACAATTCAGCAGGAACAGTCCCCTAAGTTTGCTCATAGTCTGTACAGAGAGATCCCATAAAACTATGGCAGCATAGTTATTCCCTGTACTAAGCACAATTCAGCAGGAACAGTCCCTAAGTTTGCTCATAGTCTGTACAGAGAGATCCCATAAAACTATGGGAGTATAGGTATTCCTCTGTACTAAGCACAATTCAGCAGGAACAGTCCCCTAAGTTTGCTCATAGTCTGTACAGAGAGATCCCATAAAACTATGACAGCATAGGTATTCCCTGTACTAAGCACAATTCAGCAGGAACAGTCCCTAAGTTTGCTCATAGTCTGTACAGAGAGATAACAGAAAACTATGGTACATAGGTATCCCCTGTACTAAGCACAATTCAGCAGGAACAGTCCCTAAGTTTGCTCATAGTCTGTACAGAGAGATCCCATAAAACTATGGCAGCATAGGTATTCCCTGTACTAAGCACAATTCAGCAGGAACAGTCCCTAAGTTTGCTCATAGTCTGTACAGAGAGATCCCATAAAACTATGGCAGCATAGGTATTCCCTGTACTAAGCACAATTCAGCAGGAACAGTCCCTAAGTTTGCTCATAGTCTTTGCTTATCTTAAATTGTTACAATTGTTTCTTTGCTGATCTTAAATTGCTACAATTGTTTATTTGCTTATCTAAAATTATTACAATTGTTTCTTTGCTGATCTTAAATTGCTACAATTATTTCTTTGCTTCTCTTAAATTGTTACAATTGTTTCTTTGCTTATCTTAAATTGTTACAATGATTTCTTTGCTGATCTTCAATTGTTACAATTGTTTCTTTGATTATCTTAAATTGTTACAATGGTTTCTTTGCTGATCTTAAATTGTTACAATTGTTTATTTGCTGATCTTAAATTGTTACAATTGTTTCTTTGCTTCTCTTAAATTGTTACAATTGTTTCTTTGCTTCTCTTAAATTGTTACAATTGTTTCTTTGCTGATCTTAAATTGTTGCAATTGTTTCTTTCTTATCTTAAATTGTTACAATTGTTTCTTTGCTGATCTTAAATTGTTACAACTGTTTCTTTGCTTATCTTAAATTGTTACAATTGTTTCTTTGCTGATCTTAAATTGCTACAATTGTTTCTTTGCTTCTCTTAAATTGTTACAATTGTTTCTTTGATTATCTTAAATTGCTACAATTGTTTCTTTGCTTCTCTTAAATTGTTACAATGGTTTCTTTGCTGATCTTAAATTGCTACAATTGTTTCTTTGCTTCTCTTAAATTGTTACAATTGTTTCTTTGCTGATCTTAAATTGTTACCAAAGTATCTAAGTGCAGCTGACACATATTCTGACCAAAAGCCATTTAAAGGGGACCCGTCGCCCAAAAAAATTATTCAAAATCCTATTTTCTCACATTAGTCAAGCAAAATGAACTTTAATTACACTGTATAAATGATTTGAATCTTGTTTCCTTCAGTCTGGGAATTCATAATTATAACAAGCAGGCAGGAGCCATATTGTGGGACACTGTTATTAAGACAAGTCTTGTATCATCTCAGAATCTTGTTTGTGCACCAGAATGGGGGACCTGATGTCCATCCCCATGTCCTGGTTACACAATTAAATGGTGAAGAGATTGGGGGGAATGTGGGGAGAGCAGTGACATGTAGGAAGTGCTGAATGGAAAGTGAAAGTAATTGCCTGCCCTGCCTCTATGCCCATGGCATCCAAGATTCTAAAGTTTATATATTGGGATAGTGGTGACCCAATCGTGGGGACTGTTCCACTCCTACAAGCGGTACGTTTGGATATCCATGGTACCATTAATCTCTACAAATATTTTTGTGGTGTCACAATGTTAAAGGGATACTGTCATGGGAAAACATGTTTTTTTCCCAAAACGCATCAGTTAATAGTGCTACTCCATCAGAATTCTGCAAACTGATTTTTTTTATAGTCAGTTTTGAAATCTGACATGGGGCTAGACATATTATCAGTTTCCCAGCTGACCCCAGTCATGTGACTTGTGCCTGCACTTTACGATGGAACTGCTTTCTGACAGGCTGTTGTTTCTCCTACTCAATGTAACTGAATCAGTCTCAGTGGGACTTGGCTTTTACTATTGAGTGTTGTTCTTAGATCTACCAGGCAGCTGTTATCTTGTGTTAGGGAGCTGCTATCTGGTTACCTTCCCATTGTTCTGTTGTTAGGCTGCTGGGGGGAGGGGGAAGGGACGAGATGATATCAGTCCAACTTGCAGTACAGCAGTAAAGAGTGATTGAAGTTTATCAGAGCACAAGTCATATGACTGGGGGCAGCTGGGAAACTGACTATATGTCTAGCCCCATGTCAGATTTTAGAATTGAATATAAAAAAAAACTGTTGCTTTTGAAAAACGGATTTCAGTGCAGAATTCTGGTGGAGCAGCACTATTAACTGATGTGTTTTGAAAAAAACATGTTTTCCCATGACAGTATCCCTTTAAAGGAGAACTGAATTCTAAAAATTAATGTGGCTAATATTTGCCATATTTTATATAGTGAACTTATTGCACGAGGCTAAAGTTTGAGCTTGTCAATAGCAGCAATGATCCAGGACTTCAAACTTGTCACAGGGGGTCACCATCTTGGAAAGTGTCTGTGACACTCACATGCTCAGTGGGCTCTGATTGGCTGTTGAGAAGCTAAGCTTAGGGCTCGTCACTAATTATCCAGCAGAAAATGAGCTTCCCTGGCTGTAATATAAGCTGATGCTACAGGTTTGCTGATTATTAAATTCTGATGCTAATTGCACTGGTTTCTGTGCTGCCATGTAGTAATTATCTGTATTAATTACTAATCAGCCTTATATTGTGACATTTCTATTCTATGTGTACTGTATATTGTGAGTGGGTCCCTAAGCTCAGTAAGTGACAGCAGCACAGAGCATGTGAATCAGTGAATCAGCAGAAAAGAAGATGGGGAGCTACTGGGGCATCTTTGGAGACACAGATCTTTACTGCTAAAGGGCTGTGGTTGCCTTGGGCTGGTACAGAAGCACAAAACATCATGTACAACATTTCTACCTACTTCTTTAGTTAGACTTTAGTTCTCCTTAAACAGGATGAAGTAAACATAGAATTAGTCCTTCTTTAACATGCATTATAGCTTCCCACCAGCACAGAGTGGAGTTAAGAGCTGACTATTTATTTGAGGGCCAGAGTTCTGGATCCGGTGCCGATACAAAGATTGGCTGTACAACACCTGAGGCAGTGTAAATTGGGAATGTTCTGTATTTCATCTCGTTACAGGATTTACTGAAGGGACTAGCGCTGTGCAGAATTCATGGCAAGGATTTCTCCTGGAACTCTAATGATTTATAAGAAATCTTTGGTTACGACTCAGCATTAAAAATAGCATTGGAGCACCCCGGGTTTATCCCAGTGCTATTCTCTCACTTTTAATGTCTTCACTTTCCCTTGATTGGAACACTTAGTGTCCAAACCACAGTCCTGTGAAATATAATGGACTATGATACACAATACAGCTGGATTTCTGTTTCTCTTTGGTCCATGGGACGCAACATGTTAACAGGGCAGGAGTCAAATTTACCTGAATCAAATCTAAATATATAAAAAGTTAGAGCAACTGGTGACCAGTTCTTCTGCTTCCCCCTAAACCTGTGCTCATACAGGTACGACATCCTTTCCTTCCTTCTTTTCATTTCTTTCCTTCTTTTCCTTCCTTTCCTTTCCTTCCTTCCCTTTCCTTCTTTTCCATCTTTTCCTTCCTTTCCTTTCCTTCTTTCCTTTCCTTCTTTCCTTTCCATATTTCCTTCATTTCCTTCCTTTCCTTATGTTCCTTCCTTTCCTTCATTTCATTCCTTTCCTTCCTTTCCTTTCCATACTTTCATTCCTTTCCTTCATTTCATTTCCTCCCTTTCCATCTTTTCCTTCCTTTACTTCCTTTCCTTCCTTTCCATAGTTTCCTTCCCTTTTTTTCATTTCTTTCCTTCTTTTCCTTCCTTTCCTTTCCTTCCTTCCCTTTCCTTCTTTTCCATCTTTTCATTCCTTTCCTTCTTTCCTTTCCATCTTTTCCTTAATTTCCTTCCTTTCCTTTCCTTCCTTTCATTTCCTTCTTTTCCTTCCTTTCCTTCTTTTCCTTCCTTTCCTTTCCTTCCTTCCCTTTCCTTCTTTTCCATCTTTTCATTCCTTTCCTTCTTTCCTTTCCATCTTTTCCTTCATTTCCTTCCTTTCCTTTCCTTCCTTTCATTTCCTTCTTTTCCTTCCTTTCCTTCTTTTCCTTCCTTTCCTTTCCTTCCTTTCCATCTTTTCCTTCCTTTACTTCTTTTCCTTCCCTTCCATCGTTTCCTTCCTTTCCTTCCCTTCCCTTCCTTTCCTTTCCTTTCCTTTCCTTGCGTCTTTTCTTTCCTTTCCTTCCTTTTGTTCCTTTCCTTTCCTTCCATCTTTTCCTTCCATTCCATCGTTTCCTTCCTTTCCTTTCCTTGCTTCTTTTCCTTCCTTCTTTTCCTTCCTTTCCTTTCCCTCCTTTCCTTCTTTTCCTTCCTTTCCATCTTTTCCTTCCTTTACTTCTTTTCCTTCCTTTCCTTCCCTTCCTTTCCTTCCCCTCCTTTCCTTTCCTTGCTTCTTTTCCTTCCTTTCGTTACTTTCCCTTTCTTTCCTTTCCTTCTTTTCCTTCCTTTCCATCTTTTCCTTCCATTCCATCGTTTCCTTCCTTTCCTTTCCTTGTTTCTTTTCCTTCCTTTCCTTTCCTTCCTTTCATTACTTTCCCTTTCTTTCCTTTCCTTCTTTTCCTTCCTTTACTTTCCAATGCAAACTGATAAAAGCATTTCCTCTTCCTTCAGGTTTAGGGAGCCATAAGGAGATGGGTCAGTGTCGGACTAGGACGTCGGGACACTGGGACAAACCCCGGTGGGCCTCAGCTCTCGAGGGTCCCACCAGCTCAGACCCAGTCTCCCCAGTCCCCCACTCCTTCATGACCTTCCCACACAGGAAACACACAGATGTGCAGAAAAAGATATTCGCTGGAGGCGCGGGGGTGTTAGCGGGACAGAGGGGGCTTTGAAGCATGAGCAGGGGGCTCCTTTGGGTGGCAAGGGGCCCTGATGTGGTGGCATCGGTTGGCCCAACACCCCCTGACGCTGGGATGGGTTAAGTCTGAAAGCAGTTCAAATCTTGTGCTATACCTCAAGGCCCACACAGCACACTGTGGAGGTTATTTATCAAAGGTCGGATTTTAGAGAAATGTGAATTTTTTAAAAAAACTCTAATAAATTCAAAATTATTGACAATTTGAACAGTATGTTATTTATTAAAAAAATTTGAACATCTAAATTTTGATTGAATAGACCAACCCAAAAACTCAAATCGAATCTGAATTGAGTTTTCCTCGTTTTTTTTCCAACATTTTTTTCTCCCATTGGAGTCTATGGGGCATTATTTTCGAAGCAAAACTTGCCATAAATTTGGCTCATCACTAGTAGTAACTTATTCAAATAGTTTGAGGGACCTCTGCCATTGACTCCTACAGGTTTTAGGTGGAGAACAGTCAAATTAGAACTGTTTTCAGGGTTGAGGTGTGATAAATCTCACATTCAAATCCGAGTTGGTGCTTTTAAATTTCTGAGATTTGACCAAAAAGATAAAAAATTATAAAATTTTAATCCAATTTGCCATTCAAACATTAGTAAATCTGCCCCTTTCAGCATAACTCCCAATGTTTGAAAAATGTATTTTCCAAAGAAAACATTTTAGGGTATTCAAACTAATACACAAGCAGTATCATATTCATAGGGCTACATAAACCTCTAGCCAATCACAGCATCAGGATCTTCACATGGCCTGATCAACCCATTGACATCAGAGATTAGATGGTACAGAGCTGGATCAACCTCTAGCCAATCAGAGAATTAGAACAGTTATAAGTAGAGCAGCCTATAGGTCTGTTCAATAGGGCCAATCACAGCACTGGAACATTCATAGATCAGGCCACAATGACAAACCATAATAAATATGTAAAAACCTCTAAAAACATCAATAAACGAGAACAAATTCTGTTATATTCATTTATATATTTATGTATATCATATTATGTGTATCATATATCATATCCCCTTATATATTTATATATAGTGATCAAATCCCCTTATATATTTATATATAGTGATCATATCCCTCTTATATATTTATATATAGTGATCATATCCCTCTTATATATTTATATATAGTGATCATATCCCCTTATATATTTATATATAGTGATCATATCCCCTTATATATTTATATATAGTGATCATATCCCCTTATATATTTATATATAGTGATCATATCCCCTTATATATTTATATATAGTGATCATATCCCCTTATATATTTATATATAGTGATCATATCCCCCTTATATATTTATATATAGTGATCATATCCCCTTATATATTTATATAAAGTGATCATATCCCCTTATATATTTATATATAGTGATCATATCCCCTTATATATTTATATATAGTGATCATATCCCCTTATATATTTATATATAGTGATCATATCCCCCTTATATATTTATATATAGTGATCATATCCCCTTATATATTTATATATAGTGATCATATCCCCATTATATATTTATATATAGTGATCATATCCCCTTATATATTTATATATAGTGATCATATCCCTTTATATATTTATATATAGTGATCATACCCCCGTATATATTTATATATAGTGATCATAACCCCCTTATATATTTATATATAGTGATCATATCCCCCTTATATATTTATATATAGTGATCATATCCCCCTTAACTGTCTCTTCTCCAGTGTAACAATCCCAACTTGCCTTTCCCCATAACTGATCCCTTCCATTCCCTTTATCAGCTTAGTCGCTCTTCTTTGTACTTTCATTACAACATTTTTGTGCACAAAAGGTCACATTGAAATGTATTTTGTCTTTAACAAAAGGATATAAAAAGACCCTTCTTTTCTCTGCTAAGTCAAAAGTCTTTCCTTTCTTGCAGATATAATGCTGAATCATAAAAGCTGTCTATGCCATAGAGCTCCCTCTTGTCTCACGGCAGGTGACTCTGCGCTTCATTAATTGCAGCAATGCTAATTATATGCCGGCTTTGTAGTATGTTTTGTACTTTCTCTGCTTCACTAACTAAATAAGGCCACACAGAAGCTCAGAAACCTAATGGGCTGTCCCGTGTCTCTCCTGGATGTCTCAATGGGAAGGTCACATGTCAGACCAAGGTCTCAAAAACCTTGTGACTTGTCATGTTTTACAAATCACAGAAATAAAAAGTCTATTCTAAGTGTACAAAGGCACACACTTATGTGCCCTAACTACTCATGCAACCTACATACAGAATAAAGAACCACAGATGGACCCTGCCCAGACAGAGGGGAAGGTGAGGGGCACATACAGAATGAGAAACCACAGATGGACCCTGCCCAGACAGAGGTGAAATTGAAGGGTAAATACAGAATGAGGAACCACAGATGGACCCTGCCCAGACAGAGGGGAAGGTGAGGGGCACATACAGAATGAGAAACCACAGATGGACCCTGCCCAGACAGAGGGGAAGGATATTGTAAGATATTGTAATTGCCGTACTATTTCCATTGGAAGCTGCTGAACAGAGGATTTTCCTTGCCTTTCTATTTCTACTGTATCTGCCCCAGGCATCAGATCTTGTGATTAATAATGTGAGTCCTGCTTGTGATTCCTCCTGCCACATCTGTCCATGAAGTGATTAATCTCATTAAAGTATTTGCACTTTGCATTGCAGCTCGGCACCACTATATGAGAAGCAAACTCTACTGACACGCAGACAAACATGGAGATTGACTCTCTAAAGAGCCATTAGCCGGCCCAGATAAATAGCTCTCTTTGCAGTTCTGACATCCAATTAACATTTATCAAAGTATTTCCTGGGCTCTCCTTCTAATGAAGCGCTATAATCCATACAAGTTGCAAATCTAATCGCATCGCAAACTTCCATCTCACCGGAGACAAAGAGGGTCAATGAGAGAGATACAGAGAGTTTTAGAGAGAGATATAGCCAGAGCAGAGAGAGAGATAGAGAGAATGATATAGAGAGAGGGAGAATGATATAGATATATATAAATATATATATATATAGAGAGAGAGAGATACAGAGAGGTATAGAGAGATATAGCAAGAGCAGAGAGAGATACAGAGAGAGATAGAGAGAATGATATAGAGAGAGGGTGAACTATATAGAGAGAGGGAGAATGATATATATATATATTTATACAGAGAGAAAGAGAGAAGGGGAGAGAGGGAGAGAGAGAGAGAGAGAGAGAGAGAGAGAGAGAGAGAGAGAGAGAGAGAGAGAGAGAGAGAGAGAGAGAGAGAGAGAGAGAGAGAGAGAGAGTGTAAGAACAGATGGAGAGGGAGAGAGACAGAGAGACAGAGCTAGAGGGAGAGATGACTGCTGCACTTATTACTAGGAAACAGGTGAACTTGCATTTTAATAAATGGGAATTTTAAAGGGGAGTTGTCAATGCAACACAAACCTCCTTCTAGCAGTGTTGGACTGGGGTGTCCAGAGCCTCAGGGACCCCCACCACTATTTTGAAATTCTTCCAGACGCTGGCAGCCTCCATCAAAAAGCCCCCCCACACACACCCCAAACCTGCTTGTGCCTCCTCATGGAAACCCGTTATCCAGAAAGCTCCCAATTACGAAAAGGCCGTCTCCCATAGACTCCATTATAATCAAATAATCCAAATGTTTAAAAATGATTTCCTTTATCTGTGTAATAATAAAACAGTCGCTTGTACTTGATCCCAACTAAGATATAATTAATCCTTATTGGAAGCAAAACCAGCCTATTGGCTTTATTTCATGTTTACATTACACGTTTAGTAGATTTAAAGGATAAGTAAACCTTTAAAAAAAGTGAATGTAAAACTGATGAGGGGTCTATTCTAAGCACTTTTGTCATTTACATTAATTATATATTTTGTTTTTATCCCAAGATATTAAGGGATACATGTACTGTTAATATGAATGAATTGTGTTACAACAGCGCCACCTGCTGGTCATTTTCCCACCAGTCTGACCAGCAAGTAGTCAAGGAAGTTGTCAGGAGAAAGAAAGAGGCTGATGTTCTTCTGCTTAGGAATAAAATTAGAAACCTTTCTCACATCTTTCCTAAGCAGAAGAACATCAGCCTCTTTCTTTGTCCTGACAACTTCCTTGACGTAGGTAGTTTAGAATAACCCCCTCATCAGTTTTACATTCACTTGTTTTAAAAGTTGACTTATCCTTTAAGTGGAGTCTCCAGTGAGTGAAGTGAAGTCATATATTATAATTCACATATTCACTGAAGAAGCCGGTAGGTAACATAAGAATGGGAACTGAAGGAGTCGCCAAATACAAGGAAAACGCATTGTATGTGCACTCGCTGCCCCTCAAGGTCACACAGAGGACTTGGCTATTAGACACATAGGGGCACATATACTAAGGGTCAAATATCGAGGGTTAATTAACCCTTGATATTCGACCGTGGAAGTAAAATCCTTCGACTTTGAATATCGAAGTTGAAGGATTTAACGTAAATACCTCCTACTCCTCTACTGACCTGCTACTCAACTCTTCTCTCATTACCTCCTCACATGCTCACATTCAAGACTTTGCAAGGGCTGCACCCCTCCTCTGGAACTCTCTCCCACGGTCTGTCCCACTTTCTCCCAACCTTTCTGCTTTCAAGAAATCTCTGAAAACGCACTTCTTTCGAGAAGCCTCCCCTCACTCTGCTTAACTACCAAACACAACACCACATACAATACCACATTTGTCACCCACTTAATTCGATCTTGCCCACTCCCACACCTTGTGTATTACTCCCTTCCCTTTAGACTGTATGCCTATGCATAGGGCCTTCCTCACCTTTTGTACCTGTATTGATTGTGATGTTTGTTACTCCATATGTTCTATATATGTAATTCGTGTGATGTAGTTGTATAATCACATTTACTTTACAGTGCTACGCAATATGTTGGCACTATATAAATACATGTTAATAAATAAAATAATAAATACTTTTATCGAAGTTGAAGGATTTAACGCAAATACTTGGATCGAACGATCAAAGGAAAAATTGTTTGATCGAACGATTAAATCCTTCGAATCGAATGATTTGAAGGATTTTAATCCATCGATCGAAGGATTTTCCTTTGATCAAAAAAAGCTTAGAAACCTTATGGGAAGGACCCCATAGGCTAACATTGATGCTCGGTAGGTATAAAGTGGCGAAGTAGGTAGTCAAATTTTTTTTAAAGAGACAGTACTTCGACTATCGAATGGTCGAATAGTCGAACGATTTTTAGTTCGAATTGTTCGATTTAAAGTCGTAGTCGCAGGTCGAAGTAGCCAATTCGATGGTCGAAGTAGCCAAAAAAATACTTTGAAATTCAAAGTTTTTTTTATTCTAATCCTTCACTCGAGCTTAGTAAATGTGCCCCTAAGTGAGAGCATATGCAGCTCTTCTGTACCTTCCCCGCGACTTTCCCACAAACACGGCCTGGGAACAGGAACGTTATCTGTAAATGTATTTGCTATTGAAAGCAATATCTGACTAATTCTGAATAATATTTGCACTGCTGGTTTTAACTCCAAAAACAATGTAGCAGCAGCCAGCGGATTCACAGACCACCAGGGGAAGCAATAACATTGTTTCAAGAATCAAAGTAAAGAACAGAGACGGATAGAGAGACATTGCTTTCAACAGCAGTTACATTTATACAAAGGAAAACATGGAATTAATATATATTGGGAGTTATATTTTATTTTATTAGGCAAAGAACAGTTTTGGGTGGAGTTCCCCTTTAAAAAAAATACAGAGATAACCAACTCAGTACATGAGGGTAATCATTTTTTTTTTGAGACCTTATTCTGTTTTCTAATGTGAAATGAAGAATAATAAGGATTTATGAAATTCCAGGACTGGAATTCTCCCCCTAATGACTCCAGGTTGGTTATGTCTCTGGAAACACAGAGAAGTGGGTTTGGGACCGGCTCCATCTCATTATTGATCAGCAAAGTCAGCTCAGCGGCTCTTCATTACACTGACAGTCTCAGTTCAGTAAAGCACATGGGCAGAAATCACTGCTTTAAAGGGTAAGTCCCATCGAAAGAGTTCAGACAATAAATTCATCTTACAGGGCAAAACGCTGCTGTACTGTTGTCAGTAGGGTGCTATACCTAATGCTGCCTGGTATCAGTAGGGTGCTATACTTAATGCTGCCTGGTGTCAGTAGGGTGCTATACTTAATGCTGCCTGGTGTCAGTAGGGTGCTATACCTAATGCTTCCGGTGTCATTAGGGTGCTATACCTAATGCTTCCAGTGTCAGTAGGGTGCTATACCTAATGCTTCCGGTGTCAGTAGGGTGCTATACTTAATGCTGCCTGGTGTCAGTAGGGTGCTATACTTAATGATGCCTGGTGTCATGAGGGTGCTATGCCTAATGCTGCCTGGTGTCAGTAGGGTGCTATACTTAATGATGCCTGGTGTCATGAGGGTGCTATGCCTAATGCTGCCTGGTGTCAGTAGGGTGCTATACCTAATGCTTCCGGTGTCAGTAGGGTGCTATGTATTAATGCTTCCTGGTGTCAGTAGGGTGCTATACCTAATGCTTTCGGTGTCAGTAGGGTGCTATACTTAATGCTTCTGGTGTCAGTAGGGTGCTATACTTAATGCTGCCTGGTGTCATGAGGGTGCTATACCTAATTCTGCCTGGTGTCAGTAGGGTGCTATACCTAATGCTTCCGGTGTCAGTAAGGTGCTATATATTAATGCTTCTGGTGTCAGTAGGGTGCTATACCTAATGCTTCTGGTGTCAGTAGGGTGCTATACTTAATGCTTCTGGTGTCAGTAGGGTGCTATACTTAATGCTGCCTGGTGTCAGTAGGGTGCTATACCTAATGCTTCCGGTGTCAGTAAGGTGCTATATATTAATGCTTCTGGTGTCAGTAGGGTGCTATACCTAATGCTTCTGGTGTCAGTAGGGTGCTATACCTAATGCTTCTGGTGTCAGTAGGGTGCTATATATTAATGCTTCTGGTGTCAGTAGGGTGCTATACCTAATGCTTCTGGTGTCAGTAGGGTGCTATACCTAATGCTTCTGGTGTCAGTAGGGTGCTATACCTAATGCTTCTGGTGTCAGTAGGGTGCTATACCTAATGCTTCTGGTGTCAGTAGGGTGCTATACCTAATGCTTCTGGTGTCAGTAGGGTGCTATACTTAATGATGCCTGGTGTCAGTAGGGTGCTATACCTAATGCGGCCTGGTGTCAGAGTGTCCTTGACCTACTATTAGGTATTATGCAGAAAGATGATAAGAAACGAGGGAAAACGAGACAAGAATGTGATGAGTCTCAGTCCTACAGATAAGGGCACCAGCCTTTCTGAATTACCAGCCCTTTGCATTACCCCTGACAATGGAGTTGGGCGCACGTTGCCAGACCTAATTATCAGCTTATACTTGTCACCTCCTGATTCCCAAGTACTAATCACATTATGCACATTTGCTACAGGTTTAATATGTAAACTAACTGTATGAACTGGGCTGCAAGCCATGGCTATTCTAATATATGCCAATGTATTCCAGTAAAGGAAATACAACTTTGCTTTAATAGGACTTCCCAGAATCCGGTCCGAGATCATTTAAATATTAGAAAATTCACAGGAATGAGAACTTGATTTAAAACCTTTAACCTGGTGTTGAGTTAAGTTCCTCCAACATCTCATTATAAGCTGTCTGGGTAATATCAGAACATCAGCAGGCAATGAAAGTGTTAACCACCTTGCAAAGTACACTGGGAACAAATCTATATATACAATAACCCCCCCCCACACAGACACACAGACACACACAGACACACACAATTTTCACATTTCACAATGCAGAATGTATTTAATTGATAGGACCTCAAAAATAGTGGAAATAAACAGGTAAAACTTACAGGGGTTGTTCATTTATGATATGGAAAGTGATATTCTGAGATAATTTGCAATTGGATTTAATTTTATTATTATTTGTGGTTTTAATTATTATTATTATTATTAAGTTATTACTCTTTTTATTCAGCATCTTTCCAGTTTGCAATTTCAGCTATCTGGTTGCTAGGGTTCAATTCCCCTAGCAACCATGCATTCATTTGAATAAGAGACTGCAATATAAATAGGAGAGGCCCGAACAAAGAAAATAAAAAAAAAAAAGTGTCTTTAGATGGGGTCAGTGACCCCTCAATTGAAAGGTGAAAAGAGTCAGAAGAAGAAGGCAAAAAAAAATCAAAAACTATAAAAAATAAATAATGAAGAACAATTGAAAAGTTGCTTGGTATTAGCCATTCTATACAATACTAACAGTAAACCTAAAGGTGAAGCACCCCGTTAAAATTGCGGTATGTAAAATGGAGGTTTCACATTATATGGTATTTAAGCATTTAAGCATTACCTGCATATAATACAGAAAAGCCATGAATATCCTGTAAATTATATCCTTATAAACAGTGAGTTCTGATGTCATCAGTTATAAACAGTGAGTTCTGATGTCATCAGTTATAAACGTGTATTATAATAAATAAAGAGGATATTAGAATTCACCTCGGAGTTCCGAGTGCCTTCGGCCTCGTACTTATATATGATCATGGAACTCCTCAGTGACTTATAATATCCTTATATTTTACAATAGGGGGTACTTTATTTACTATATATTACAGTATTATCTGAACAAAGGTGACTGGGTATTAGCGGCAGCCTATGGGAACATGTACAGACAAATTAGGGGCAATTGGGGGGGACGCCAGTCATATGGGAGGATGGGAGGGTAACGGCAAATCCCAGCGGAACAGGGGAAAACAAACAGAGAGAACATTTATACAAATCCCAAACTCAGCAGAGCACATGATGTGACTGATGATGAGACATTGAGGGAATCATTGCTCCACATAATCACGTTTGTACCCCTCATGTAGCAGCCAAAGCAAGAAACATCCTCGGGGTCAGCAGATGTCTGAACTGTCCACAAACATCCCCACGTCATACACCAAGTGCAGGCAGGGAGCACAAAAGATGCCTCTAGCCCTCCAGGCCAGTGCAGAGTACATAATGCAGAAGGGGTGATCAGCAGTGCAGGATGTGCCAAACACACAGCACCACTATCAGCCAATCACAGGCTGTGCATGAACTTACACTGCATAAACAGTTAAAGGGTAGATGCACAAATGATGAGCTGTATAGTTAAAGGGATACTGTCATGGGAAAAATGCATCAGTTAATAATTAAATTATATTTAATTATGCAATCTGACATGGGGCTAGACATATTGTCAGTTTCCCAGCTGCCCCCCAGTCACTTGTGCTCTGATAAACTTCAGTCACTCTTTACTGCTGTACTGCAAGTTGGAGTGATATCACCCCCCCCCCCAGCAGCCAAACAACAGAACAATGGGAAGGTAACCAGATAGCAGCTCCCTAACACAAGATAACAGCTGCCTGGTAGATCTAAGAACAACACTCAATAGTAAAATCCAGGTCCCACTGAGACCCATTCAGTTACATTGAGTAGGAGAAACAACAGGCTGCCAGAAAGCAGTTCCATCCTAAAGTGCTGGCTCTTTCTGAAATCACATGACCAGGCAAAATGAGCTGAGATGCACCTACACACCAATATTACAACTAAATACACTTGCTGGTTCAGGAATGACATTTTATATTGTACAGTGAATGATTTGCAGAGTAAACAGTGTCATTTAGAAACAAAAACTATACTAACTATAATAAATTAGATTTTCCTCGAAATTCGATTGGGGTTATTTATAGATAATCTAAAATTCAGATGAATTTTACCAACTTTAAAACTCAAATCGAATTCAAATCAAATTCAACTAAACTTGAATCCAGTTTTTTCTCTGAATGTCAGGAAGGCTACTAAGCCAAAAATGTAATGTATAAAGGCTGGAGTGACTGCATGTGTAACATAATAGCCAGAACTCTACTTCCTGCTTTTCAGCTCTCTTGCTTTCCACTGATTGGTTACCAGGCAGTAACCAATCATAGACTTGAGAGGGGGGCACATGGGACATAACTGTTGCTTTTGAATCTGAGCTGAATGCTGAGGATCAATTACAAACTCACTGAACAGTTATGTCCCATGTGGCCCCCCTTATAGTCACTGACTAACTCAGAGTTAGAGCTGAAAAGCAGGAAGTAGTGTTCTGGCTATTATGTTACACATCCAGTCACTCCAGCCTTTATACATTACATTTTTGCCTAACTAACTATATTAGATACATTATTTATTTTGCACAGTCTGTCTGTTTACCTTGTTTTTAAAACCTTAATCAAACCTTAGATAGAATATAGTTTGTGCTTTCCAGATGTCACATACATGATAGAGTGGGAATAGGTTAAAAACAAGTCAAATCATACAAAATCCACAAAAAAACAAATGCAAATATTACTGCCTACAAACCTTGATTATAGTACAGGTTCCTCCAGGTTGAACACACCACTATGGGAAAGATAAAACAGTCCCCCTAATCTGCATGAACTCGTGGTTATGTATCTTATATAACAGGAATCACAAATAACTCCTTTCAGTACTGAGTGTGTCCCACAATGCACTGCACTAACATTCAAATAGTTCTGTTGCTGCAACTGCCGGCCCATAAAGTGCATCTACAATGAGCTGGCTCAGAAGGAGGTTAATTGAAAACAAACAAAAGCAAAATTGATTTTCTCTTTCTTTTTTTAACCAAAATAGTATTTGGAAGCCTTGGTGGCTAAAAAAAACCCAATGCATGGGCCAAATGTTTCAGATGCTTGCCAAATAAATCAGCACCGAGCGTTGCAGACTCTCAGCATCAGCAGTGCCAGTGTATTCCCTGCAAAGAGCAACAGGGGACCCCATAACACCAGGGTAAAGCTGGGTACCCCCATAACACCAGGGTAAAGCTGGGTACCCCCATAATACCAGGGTAAAGCTGGGTACCCCCATAACACCAGGGTTAGGTAAAGCTGAGTACCCCCATAACACCAGGGTTAGGTAAAGCTGGGTACCCCCATAACATCAGGGTTAGGTAAAACTGAGTACCCCCATAACACCAGGGTTAGGTAAAGCTGAGTACCCCCATAACACTTCAGTTAGGTAAAGCTGGGTACCCCCATAACACCAGGGTTAGGTAAAGCTGGGTACCCCCATAACACCAGGGTTAGGTAAAGCTGGGTACCCCCATAACACCAGGGTTAGGTAAAGCTTGGTACCCCTATAACACCAGGGTTAGGTAAAGCTGGGTACCCCCATAACACCAGGGTTAGGTAAAGCTGGGTACCCCCATAACACCAGGGTTAGATAAAGCTGGGTACCCCCTAACACTTCGGTTAGGTAAAGCTGGGTACCCCCATAACACCAGGGTTAGATAAAGCTGGGTACCCCCTAACACTTCGGTTAGGTAAAGCTGGGTACCCCCATAACACCAGGGTTAAGTAAAGCTGGGTACCCCCATAACACCAGGGTTAGGTAAAGCTGGGTACCCCCATAACACCAGGGTTAGGTAAAGCTGGGTACCCCCATAACACCAGGGTTAGGTAAAGCTGGGTACCCCCATAACATCAGGGTTAGGTAAAGCTGGGTACCCCCATAACACCAGGGTTAGGTAAAGCTGGGTACCCCCATAACACCAGGGTTAGATAAAGCTGGGTACCCCCATAACACTTCAGTTAGGTAAAGCTGGGTACCCCCATAACACCAGGGTTAGATAAAGCTGGGTACCCCCTAACACTTCGGTTAGGTAAAGCTGGGTACCCCCATAACACCAGGGATAGGTAAAGCTGGGTACCCCCTAACACTTCAGTTAGGTAAAGCTGGGTACCCCCATAACACTTCTGTTAGGTAAAGCTGGGTACCCCCTTAACACCAGGGTTAGGGTATGGGGGGGGGGCCCTGACCAGCAATGATTTTTTTTTCACTTGTAGGGTGCCCTGACCACTTGTTTTTTTTAAAACTTTTATGTGGGACCCTGGCCGCAAATGTTTTTTCTTTAACTTATAATGGGGTCCTGACCACCAATTACTTTTTATAACTTGTGTATGGGGGGTTACTGTTTTATCACAGTCTGTGTGGCCCCTATTTACTGTGGGATGGGCGGGATCTGGGGTGGGGCTAGAGTGGTTCTGATGGGGGCCCTGTATCCAGGAATATTTAACGTACAACAGCTGGAGGGCTGCAAGCTGGACACGTATGATATGCTGATGCTGATGTGTAGGACAGACTCACAGTCGAAGTTTTTGGCAGAGGAGGCGGCCGCCCTGATTACAAACAAGTCACAGTCTGTCCCTCCAGGAAATTCCGATATTAATTCCGTAGCTGAAATCACTAATGAATGTGCTCAGCAGGAGGCCCGCCCGCGGAGAGCTCTCTAAATGAATTTCTAAAGATTACAATTAATCTGGCCTCCGTCTCAAAAACGGAATATTTAAACAAAATAATCAGTTCGGAAATGATGCCACCATTTGCCTTTTTTTTTTTTGAATCTAAAAATGATGGTTTTCAGCTTAATTTTGTCCAGCAGCTTGCGTTCCTCTGTGCATTAAAGGGGAAGTATCAGCTTTTAGTTTCCGGAGACAAATCTTTCTACTGGTAATTGTGGTCATTGAGTTTGCTGTGCCTGTAGCTCATGCATGGGTGGGGCGCTGTTCTGTTGCCTTCTGTGAAGAATTTGTTGCCACAAGCAGGTGATAAGCGGTACTGCACCTCATTATCATTCTCTGGCACCAGCAAATGGGACACAAGGACCTGCGTTCCCCCATCAATTCCAGGGGTGCACCTCCATCAGACACTCCTTGTGCCCAAGGTCATTATAAATTACTCCTGTGTTCTTTATTCCACCAGACCACACCCTGTTAGAACTAGCCACACCCCTAAACCACCCACTTTCTGCCAAGTCCTACCCCTCTTTAATTATTTCTAATTTAATTTCTAGGGTTCCTTATTTAAAGGACTGGAGAAAAAAATGGCTCCCAAATCCTAAAGGGGCTGCTGTGTAGTGTACGGAGCGAGAAGGAGTTTCATATTGTCTCACATTGTTATTCCCCTCCTGACAAGTCTCTGATTATTAATAATTAACATAATCAATTAGTATCTCAGTCTCAGCCATGATCATATGTCAGAGAAATGTCCTGTCACCCAATGGGCCGAATCACATTACTGAATCCAACACTCGCCCCTGATTTGTCTTTCTCTGCCAGTGATTTGTATTGATTGCAGGTTGTCAATGAAATCTTGTGGGATTGGTATCACAGCCGAAAGTCATGTTTTTCATGTTAAACTGATACTAAATTGTGTCGGCACATTGCCGAAATATCCCTTAAACTTTTTATAGACATTATGTGGCCCTTAGTATGTGCCATAGGTGGGGGGATTGACAAAAGTGCTTTTAGGATGGAATTGATATTAAAGTAGAGGTTTTTCTTCACTCAGCACCAAAATGTTCATTGTTACTCACAATTACCCACTGAACTCTGTCTGGTGCCATTTATTCAAACCAAGCAAAACCCTTACATCAACTTTAAAGAGATACTGTCATGGGAAGAAAAATTTCAAAATGAATCAGTTAATAGTGCTACTCCAGCAGAATTCTGCACTGAGATCCATTTCTCAAAAGACCAAACAGTTTTTTTTATATTCAATTTTGAAATCTGACATGGGGCTAGACATATTGTCAATTTCCCAGCTGCCCCCAGTCATGTGACTTGTGCTCTGATAAACTTCAATCACTCTTTACTGCTGTACTGCAAGTTGGAGTGATATCACCCCCTCCCCCCCCCTCCCCAGCAGCCAAACAAAAGAACAATGAGAAGGAACCAGATAGCAGCTCCCTAACACAAGATAACAGCTGCCTGGTAGATCTAAGAACAACACTCAATAGTAAAATCCAGGTCTCACTGAGACACATTCAGTTACATTGAGAAGGAAAAACAACAGCCTGTCAGAAAGCATTTCTCTCCTAAAGTGCAGGCACTAGTCACATGACCAGGGCAGCTGGGAAATTGACAAAATGTCTAGCCCCATGTCAGATTTCAAAATTGAATATAAAAAAAATCTGTTTGCTCTTTTAAGAAATGGATTCCAGTGCAGAATTCTGCTGGAGCAGCACTATTAACTGATTAATTTTGAAAAAAAAATTTTTCCCCATGACAATATCCCTTTAATGTGTCTTAAAGGGATACTGTCATGGGGGGGCAATGTTTTGTTTCAAAACACATCGGTTAATAGTGCTGCTCCAGCAGAATTCTGCACTGAAATCTGTTTCTCAAAAGAGCAAACAGATTTTTTTATATTTAATTTTGAAATCTGACATGGGGCTAGACATATTGTCGGTTTTCCAGCTGCCCCTGGTCATGTGACTTGTGCTCTGATAAACTTCAGTCACTCTTTGCTGCTATACTGCAAGTTGGAGTGATATTAACCCTCCCCCCCAAGCAGCCTAACAACAGAACAATGGGAAGGTAACCAGATAGCAGCTCCCTAACACACGATAACAGCTGCCTGGTAGATCTAAGAACAACACTCAATAGTAAAATCCAGGTCCCACTGAGACACATTCAGTTACATTGAGTAGGAGAAACAACAGGCTGCCAGAAAGCAGTTCCATCCTAAAGTGCAGGCTCTTTCTGAAATCACATGACCAGGCAAAATGAGCTGAGATGCACCTACACACCAATATTACAACTAAATACACTTGCTGCTTCAGGAATGACATTTTATATTGTACAGTGAATTATTTGCAGTGTAAACTGTGTCATTTAGAAATAAAAAAGAAAAATCACGACAGAATCCCTTTAAGTTGTTAATTCATATAATTCGGGGCCGATTCACGAAATTCGGGTGAAGGGTTCGAATAAAAAAAAATTCGAATTTCGAAGTATTTTTTGGGTACTTCGACCATCGAATTGGTTAAATTAGATCGAATTCGGTCGAATTCGAACGATTCGAACGATTAGAATTAAAAATCGTTCGACTATTTGACCATTCGATAGTCGAAGTACTGTCCCTTTAAGAAAAACTTCGACCCCCTACTTCGGCAGCTAAAAGCTACCGAAGTCAATGTTAGCCTATGGGGAAGGTCCCCATAGGCTTGCCTGTGATTTTTTGATCGAAGGATTTTCCTTCGATCGTTGAATTAAAATCCTTCGAATCGTTCGATTCCTTCGATCGATCGATCGCAGGATTTGCGCAAAATCGTTTCTCTCTAAAACTGGTTAAGTTTCGGCTGGGAATTCTGCTGAAATCCCTTGGATCAAAAGAGTGCGGAGCTGAATCATATTATTAAGCAGAGCACAAGAATCCATTCAGGGTGCAAAACTCCAGATGCTGAATATATTATTAATTAATCATTTACTGGCAACAATGGGAAAGGAATGTGGCTGGGGAATTCCGTCCAATCAAGGAGCGAGGCAGGGGGAACAACTGTACATAATAAAGGCTGAACTTGTATAATAATAACATGGGAAGTGAAAGGTCCCCGAAGGGCAATACCATCAAATCATTCCAAAATTCCAAAATAAAAAATCCAGTAACAATTATATAGGTCAGGATATAAGGTTATAGGTGAATAACTTCAAGGCAATCAGTGAGTGTAAAAGGAATAATAAGGATTATGAAAATGGTGCTGAGCACAATTATTATATATATATATATATATATATATATATATATATATATATATATATATATAATATTATATTATTATAAGCACTTCCTCAGTATAATTTAATGCAGTGACAATAAAGTAAATAATAATATGGGAGAGAAACTCACAGTTCACCCCAGGCTATGAGCACATAGAAGTACAGCATGACAAAAAGTGTGAGTCTTCCAAAAACAAAAAAGTAAAAAATACAAAAACATTTATTAGGACATAAAATGAGCAAACCTAACGCGTTTCATGCCTATTGGGGGCACTTATAGCCTATGAGCCCTCCATGGAGCCCACAAAGAAATGACATTATTTCCTCAGTTACTCTGTGTGACTCTTCCGGCTTCTTATACGATATTCCTTCACTCATGATATATAGGGGGTTATTTATTAAAATCCCAATGCTAACATTTTAGTTCTTTTACTATAAAATCTAAATTTTTTGTGGAAAAAAAATTTACTAGACCCCGAGGATGCAAAAAGTTTGAATCTGAAAATACTCCATCTTCAAACTGTCGAGGTCCTGTAGACGTCAATGGCGGAGCTCATATGCGCAATTTGAAGATATTATGGTCTGTGTTGGGTTTCATGCGATAATCCAAACATTTTAAGCTTTTTTTATGACAAAAAATTCAGACCTTTCGAGCATCAAATCCGAAAAAATAGGATTTTTCGTGAGACAATCCAAACAAGTCGCAGTTCTCGTGTGACAATCCCAAAAAGAGGCATTTTTCCCCCGATGGTGGTTTTTTAATGATAAATAAGGGTAAATCAAAGATTCTAGTTTGGTCTGAATTTTTTTTTTATTAAGAAAAATTCAGATTTTGATCAATAACCCCCACAGTGTTGATATGATTTTCACCTGCAATACTACCTCCTGCCTGTTATACCAAGAGGCCATAGTCTGTAATAGAACAGCGCCACAACTTTCCTCCATAGGACACTAAATAACTGATCTTTCTATAAATCAGCGATGTCTCAACAATGCGCCTGATTTTCATATAAATGTGATAGAAGCACTAGTGTTAAAGTCATACACAGGCACATTAAAGCTGCCGATATCAGTCCTTTAGACTAGGGATGCACCAAATCCAGGATTCGGCCTTATTCAGAAGGATTTGTTTTCGGCCGAATCCTTGTGCCTGGCCGTAGCGAATCCAAATTCTAACTTACAGATTAGGGGCAGGGCAGGAAATCATGCCATTCAAGCACAGGATACACAGTAGATAACAGATAAGTACTACTATAGTTTATATAAACAAGCTGCTGTGTAGCCATGGGGGCAGCCATTCAAGCACAGGATACACAGTAGATAACAGATAAGTACTACTATAGTTTATATAAACAAGCTGCTGTGTAGCAATGGTGGAAATTGAAAGAAGGCTATATGGCTAAGGTTAAATAGTGGATAACAGATAACATTATGTTCTACAGAGCTTATCTGCTATCTGCTGTGTAGCCTGAGCCTTTTCTCATTTGAATGGCATCAATTACATATTTTCACATATTTGTAAATGGAATTGCAGTTGAAAACACTATTAGACTCGCCCTTTCTCACCCCTAGTTCTAAATCTTGCCATTTTGTAGCAGCAGCAGTGAGTTCTCTTCCAGGTCTGATAATTCCATATTCTATATACTCTCCTATAATATATTCGTACATTGTTACTGAAAGTTCCCTGAAACTGTAGGTAAGTGCAGAGTATCTAACACTTGGCTGGTGGGAACATGATACATTAGTACAAGTTGCAGACAAGTAACAAATGTATCAGTTGTGCCAGGCAGAGCTCAGACATTGGTACCCCAGTAATTATTGCTGTAATCTCATGTAACTGATCATATACTGACTTACTGAATTCTCCCTCCTCGCACTGTATCTCCTCTGGCGGTTGCTGAAGCAAGAACGGCTTCTCCCGACCCTACAGACTGAATGGTCATCAGATTCCCATGAAGTGAGTAGAGTGTACTGAAGAGCTGACACCGGCTGCTTCCCTTTAATCCTCGCTGCCTGAGAATCATTGATGAATTCTTTCATAGCCCATGTGAATTCAAAAGAGATTAGAGGCATGTGACCCTCATAGAGAGGCTGAGGAATTCAGCGGGTGTCAGAGCTGATCAGGATCAGTAGATCAACACTGTATTCTACACTGACATTTGTCTGTCTAATATACCCCTATTATATATATATACTGGGCTTCCTAATCCTGTCTGTCTCATACACACTCATACACACTCATACACACTCATACACACTCATACACACTCATACACACTCATACACACTCATACATACACATACATACACATACATACTCATACATACTCATACACACTCATACACACTGATACATATACATACACACTCATACACACTCATACACACTCATACACACTCATACATATACATACACACTCATACACACTCATACACACTCATACACACTCATACACACTGATACATATACATACACACTCATACACACTCATACATATACATACACACTCATACACACTCATACACACTCATACACACTCATACACACTCATACATACTCACTCATACACACCCATACACACCCATACACACTCATACACACCCATACACACTGATACATATACATACACACTCATACACACTCATACACACTCATACACACACATACATACTCATACACACTCATACAAACTCATACACACTCATACACACTCATACACACCCATACACACTCATACACACTCATACACACTCATACACACTCATACACACACATACATACTCATACGTACTCATACATACACATACATACTCATACATACTCATACACACTCATACACACTCATACATACTCATACACACTCATACACACTCATACACACTCATACACACTCATACACACTCATACACACCCATACACACTCATACACACACATACATACTCATACACACTCATACATATACATACACACTCATACACACTCATACACACTCATACACACTCATACACACTCATACATATACATACACACTCATACACACTCATACACACTCATACACACTCATACATATACATACACACTCATACACACTGATACATATACATACACACTCATACACACTCATACACACTCATACATATACATACACACTCATACACACTCATACACACTCATACACACTCATACACACTCATACATACTCATACACACCCATACACACCCATACACACTCATACACACCCATACACACTGATACATATACATACACACTCATACACACTCATACACACACATACATACTCATACACACTCATACAAACTCATACACACTCATACACACTCATACACACCCATACACACTCATACACACTCATACACACTCATACACACTCATACACACACATACATACTCATACGTACTCATACATACACATACATACTCATACATACTCATACACACTCATACACACTCATACACACTCATACACACTCATACACACTCATACACACTCATACACACTCATACACACTCATACACACCCATACACACTCATACACACACATACATACTCATACACACTCATACACACTCATACATATACATACACACTCATACACACTCATACACACTCATACACACTCATACACACTCATACACACTCATACACACTGATACATATACATACACACTCATACACACTCATACACACTCATACACACTCATACACACTCATACACACTCATACATATACATACACACTCATACACACTCATACACACTCATACATATACATACACACTCATACACACTCATACACACTCATACACACTCATACACACTCATACACACTCATACACACTCATACACACTCATACACACTCATACATACTCATACACACCCATACACACCCATACACACTCATACACACCCATACACACTGATACATATACATACACACTCATACACACTCATACACACTCATACACACACATACATACTCATACACACTCATACAAACTCATACACACTCATACACACTCATACACACCCATACACACTCATACACACTCATACACACTCATACACATACATACATACTCATACGTACTCATACATACACATACATACTCATACATACTCATACACACTCATACACACTCATACACACTCATACACACTCATACACACTCATACACACTCATACACACTCATACACACCCATACACACCCATACACACTCATACACACACATACATACTCATACACACTCATACACACTCATACATATACATACACACTCATACACACTCATACACACTCATACATACTCATACACACTCATACACACTCATACACACTCATACACACTCATACACACTCATACGTACTCATACATACACATACATACTCATACATACTCATACACACTCATACACACTCATACACACTCATACGTACTCATACATACTCATACATACTCATACACACTCATACACACTCATACACACTCATACATACTCATACACACTCATACACACTCATACACACTCATACACACTCATACGTACTCATACATACTCATACATACTCATACACACTCATACACACTCATACACACTCATACATACTCATACATACTCATACACACTCATACACACTCATACACACTCATACACACTCATACGTACTCATACGTACTCATACATACACATACATACTCATACATACTCATACACACTCATACACACTCATACACACTCATACATACTCATACATACTCATACATACTCATACACACTCATACACACTCATACACACTCATACATACTCATACATACTCATACATACACATACATACTCATACACACTCATACACACTCATACATACTCATACATACTCATACCCTGGGAATACTATACCCCTATTATACATACACTGGGCTTCTTAATCCTGTCTGTCTGCACATTGCTGCCCCACTCACACTCACAGATGCTAATATATAGGGAATGAGTGAAACAATATCTGTGTTTATTAGCCGCTAGTATTCACATGAGACTGGGCAGCCCCACAGGAGAGATGCTGCTGTCATTTTTAATGGATTTATAATAAATTTTGACTTTTTTAACATATTATTCAGGCTCTGCTGTGCTCCGTTCCTCTACATTGATTTTCAACTGGGGATGGGAATGTGTAGATTGTGCACCCCAGATTCCTGCAGTGTCCAGGTCCCCTGGAGTACTGAGGAGCAGGTCACTAAGAGACTCCAGAGACTGACACAGCGAGAGTGCTGAGGAGCAGGGACACACACACAGAGTGGATGGAAAGTCAAACCAATCCTTAATTGTATGTCAGTGATAAATATTTAACTTGCTTTTAGTTCTGCTCAATCCCTGCTGGTGATCACGTATGTAACCTGATTAATGGGGCCGAGGACTCGTTCTGTATAACAGGAGTCTCTGGTGGGGCAGCTGGGGGGATCCAATCAGAATGCTACGTTTCCTTGGAAGCATCTATAGCCCCTTGTGTTTTATTCTACAATTTTTGGTAGAGGTAATGGGAAAATATGGCAGCTTCTATCTATATACAGTATATACACAGAAATAAAGAGACAGAGGAGCTCATTTATAAGCCTGGGTAGTAACCCATAGCAACCAATCAGTTATTAGCTTTTTTCAGCCAGCTTCAGGTTAAAGAATGAAAGCAATCTTCTGATTGGTTGCCATGGGTTACTGCCTAGGTGCATATTTGCCCAATGATTATAAATGTGCCTCAATATGTTTGTGAGCATCTTTTTATACCCTTATACTGTGGTTTCTAAGGCAACTAATATGGCAGCTCATACCCATTTGAATACATATTAAATATATTTAAATATTCTGTGCGCACAATCAGCGATACCTTCCTGCTGTTCTAACTGCATTGAAAAATTGTCAGCAACTGGGTGTCACCAACAAGGGTGAGGAACTACAGCTAGTGGGGGTGGCTGGGAGTTGTAGTTAAGGGAGAGTTAGTCGTGGAAGGTCACGTAGTGCTACATAGACCAATGGCTTGGGTGCTCTTTAGCTTCCCATTGTCCCTGGAAGAGAAGGAAGTGATCAGGGAATAATGAGCGAGGGACAAGGGGTCAGGCTTTGAAGCTGTGAGATGCAGAATAAGGACCCGGGGCAGGAAATATTACTTTACAGGGGCAGTGATATAATTACACTCAAGCTATAAATACGTTACTTTCACACACACAAAGAACCCTCTCTAATCATTCTACTTCATGACCATCCCCTCTCCAATATAAATCACACAAGTCAGATGATAGGGCAAGAGCAAGGCAATTTAAAAAGGGAATAGATTCATGTTTTTTATTAATGAAGAGGGTCCTAAATAGGCAAAAAAAAAGTGATGAGCAGATCTGACCCCTATCACTTTGCCAAAAAAAAAATCGCGAAATGGCAAAAAAAAGTCGCTAAACTCGTTGAGTCCATTTTATCAAACTGCACAATTGCATTATAGTCTATGGGTGTTTTTTCCTCGGAGAAAAGAGGCAAGTTTTTTTTGCTGTTACCTAAAGACCATTTCTCCCACAAAATTTGCTGAAAAATCTTGAAACTTGAAAATTGACGCCTGCGAATTTTCGAAGGAGATTCGCTAATTTATTTGTCGGTGGCAAAATGCGAGAATTCACCATGAATTTGTGACAGGCAAATTTATTCACCCATCACTATTCACCTATTGACTATGCAAGCAGTGAGGCAGCTCCATTAGCAGCAGTAAGGATAACAATCAGCAGCTGAGCATTAATCACACACCCACATTTTAGGGTCGGACTCCACGAGCGATTTTGTCACGATCCGACGCACTGCGACAAAACGCATGTGACTTGTCGCATGTGACAAAAATAAGGTAAGAGATAGAATTGTCGCATGGTGTTGCAGCGCTGCTTGCTGCGTCTGCATCCGACAGTCGTGTTGCGTCAGATCAACGCTGCAACACCATGCGACAATTCTATCTATTACCTTATTTTTGTCACATGCGACAAGTCACATGCGTTATGTCGCAGTGCGTCGGATCGCAACAAAATCGCTCGAGGAGTCCTACCCTAAGAAAACAGTTTCTAGGAACATTCTTTAGCCTTAGATCCAACATAAAAGAATAATACTAGAATAACAAATACAAAGGGGAAATAAGCAATGGAGCTACAGAGGCCCATTAATGACCAGCCTTAAACATATCACTGTATTGATTAGACACTGGGCGAACACACGGTGAAAATATTTGCCAAACAAGGAGCAATATTATGTATGGTTCTACCAATATATCTTGATTGATATTCTACCCTAGCTACACCTGAGCTCAGTCTAATAACCATATAGCCACCATAATACAAGTCAATGAGCTGGAGAGCTTGCTCGGTTGGATCCAGGCCCAGACTGGCAATCTGTGGGTTCTGGCAAATGCCAGAGGGGCTGCTATAAGGTCCCATAAAAAGTCAGTATTTAGTGGGCTGGTGGGGGCTGTTTAGGCCTCTGTGTGGGCTGATTGGGCCTCTGTGTACCTGAAATGCCAGGGCCTATTTTAATTCTCAGTCTGGACCTGGTTGGATCCCATTCGTTCTTATCCTCCCCTATGATGAGCACGTGGCAATGAATATGTTCTTTATTGACCCGACTTTAAAGCTTCTTGGTTCTATTTCACCTTATTTTAACCGCACTCACACGAGGACCGGCCTCTTTACAGCCAATGTAACAATTTGACTCCCTGTTTAGTGGCTCAATAGGTCTTGAGAACATTTCAGTTTGAACATATACAAAAGAGACATTAGAGGTGGAGGGGAGAGTGTGCGGGAGAGGAGAGATTTGGGGAGCAATAACAAAAGAGCAGAGTTCACTTGTCCTTATGTAGCTCCTTTTTGTCTGATTAGTGATGCCAATAACAGACTGATATATAAATCTACACAGGTCTCCATAGAGGCAGCCAGAAATATTCCAGAAACAGTTCTAGAGCTACTTTATGCCCTGGAACTGCAGCTAAAAGTGGCCATACACGGGCAGATTAAAACTTTAGTTTATCTGCCCATGTTTGGGGGTGTCCGACGGGTCTCCCCAAACAATATCTGGATAAAAATTTGCCTACTATCGATCGGTCAGGTTTAATTTTTCCTGCAATCGAGGGCCGCATCAGATAGTTGATACAGTCCTACGATCCGTCTGCGCCCCTTTCCTTTGTATAATCCGATCCTTTGGCCCTATGGCCGAACATTCGGATTAACCTGATATTGCCCTGCAGTTGGTGGGGAAAGATCCGCTAGTTTGGCGACCTCACAAATCCAGTGGATCTTATCATGTATGGCCACCTAAAAGCCAGTGCATAGCCAATCACTTGACTTGGGATATAACAGAGGGGTACAGACACAATATGATAGGTCCTGGGAACGCCACAATTACTTTGCACCCAATGTCTATCTGGCCCATCACTGTTCAGCTCCATACGGCCAACTCACTAATGAGCCACCAGTCGGTATATGTCAATAGCCCATTCCCTGGCACATTAGGCCGACTGCATGTCTCCAGTGTATTTTATGGCACTGCCAAGGGTTGTGTAATTGTAATATACAAAAGGAGAGTTTATGTTCCAGAAAAAAACCACCACAAAATTCTCAATCCACTGGAGGGGAAAGTGGTCAGCTGTCACCGTGGCAACAAGGGAAACAAGTTCCTAAATTTCCACTTCACCCATCGACTGTGACAGATCCAAGACCTGGAGTGTTAGAGATATAGGAGTTGGCCATGGGAGGAGAGCAGCTGTTCCTTTGGGCGTATGATGCCAATTTCAATTGACGCTCTATAAATATATGTTAATAATAATAATAATAATATTACAATACTCGTACTGGGGAGTCTTCTCAACCATCTGCCTGTTATTTGCCAGGGGGAAAACTGCATGTGAAAGGGACACATTGTGGAAAACATACGTGATCATGTCACATGGCCAGTGGGTTGTATCTAATAATAACTTCCCAGGAAAATACAAATATTTCAGACTTCTGAGCTGCTCTCTGTAGCGCATGGACCGACAGCCTCTCATCAGCAACACAGGCTCCTTCTCCTGTCACTGACACATAACTCCAGAACAGCAAATATCTAAGCAGCTTTGCTGTTGGTCTTTTTACCTTTTTTTCTTTTCCATTCAATAAAGAAATTCCCATTTCTGGCTATATGCTAGTGTGTTAGGGTACCAGCGTGTATTGATGTGTGGGCCGGCCCAAACCTACGGGACCAGCGGGTTTATCTGCGGGTCGGTTGGGTGGACTCGGACTGGTTTCCACACACGTTTTGTGGGTTGAGGACAAGTTCAGATTTTGCTCTTTTTCCATCTCCCAACCCTTGATCTTACTCCTCTGGCTTTCTGTTCCAACAGCCTCCATTTATAGGCACACGGCTGTCATGCCCCATCCAATTCCGTAACATCAGAGAGAGATGTGGGAGGTGTCAGCAGGTTTGGTTTGGGTGTGGGTTCGGAGCAGCCGTGTTAGAGTTAGGTGGAAAGTCTCCAGTTTGGAAATTTCCAATCAAGTTGGGTTACTTTTTTAAAGACAAGGCGGGTTTTGAAAGTACAAACTAGCCAAGGTACAGATTTGGCCTACTTTTTGGGCCTTTGGCTGGTTTGTACTTTGGAAACCAGACAAAGTTTTTTCTTGCCCTAATGTGCCGAGCCTGCGTGTCCCAATGCATGTTGGGTAATGCAGTTTTTGTTTATCCACAAACATAGAGTGTAGCGCTACACAATCAATCTCACCGCTAGTGATGGGCGAATTTATTCGCCAGGCGTGAATTCGCCGCAAGCGAATAAATTCGGCAAACTCCCGCGAAAATTCGCGTCAAAAATTCGCCGGCGTCAAAAAATTTTTTTCGAAAAAATGGACGCCGGCGTCAAAAACGGGCGCCGGCGTCGAAAAAACGGGCGCTGGCGTCAAAAACGAGATGCCGGTGCCGTTTCCCGATTTTTTCGCCGTTTCGCGAATTTCGCGCGAAATTCGCAAATTTTTCGGCGAAGCGAAACGGCGCAAATTCGCCCATCACTACTCACCGCTTTTGGTAGCGTCGGGTGCCAGTTGCGACTCTGTCTGCCCAGGTCCAGTTCAAATTCCGATACAAACTCCAGCAGCTTTCCGGTATAGTGAAAGAAATTGATTTGTGCAAACGAAGCAACGTTTCGGGCATAACCAGCCCTTTATCAAGTTTTTGTTTATCAATTTGCCAACTGTCAAGTTTAATGTAAGACTACAATACCCAGCAAGCAGTGGGACTGACTTGTGTAGAAGTTGGGAGTTACCAGATTTTGGGCTGTGTTCCAGACCTGCACCCTGAGCTCCTGAGCTGCCACAACCGGCCTGAAGAACAAAGTGAGCGTGCAGGCAAAAAACTGTATTTGAATGGCGTTCCCCTTTAAATGTAACAAGGAGTTGTGCTTTGGGGATTGGCTCGCACTACAGGTATTTCTATTAATGGAAAGATATTGTGCCGAGTGAAATTGAATTTTGGGAATGCAATAACAATGAATCATCTCCCGGCTTAATGATGTCATTTACTACATTTGCATATTCATGGGGTGATTGGGGTGATTGGAGTGATTGGTGATGGTGATCTCAGGCCAAGAAGCAGAGCTGGCAGTTTGTACACTGCTGTCACCTCTAGTACTGAAGGGATGAGCTGACTTCCAAATCACCATCCCATGCTCTTTAGCCAAGAATGACCCCCAGTTACTGCTGATACCCATCCCCTCTGGCAATGGAGCCACAGACCCGGGTCCATTTCCATCAATCCTTATCTAAATGCCAAAGATCTACAGCCCGATCGAGTGAGCCCAGATAAAGAAAATGTTCTGACCTTTTCAGCACAAGATTGAAAGACGTCTCCTGCCATCTCTGATTATTGGAAAGGTCAGAACATTGATGCTGAGCCCTAATAACATTTCTCCTAAAGAAACCAGCAGTACTATCAGTCATCAGAACACAGCTGACAGCTTACAGTGGGAGTCTGTGACTCAAGCAGTGGGTGGGACTAAAACACAGTAACGGGATGAGCAATGCTCTAACAACAGGTACAAGCAGCAATACATATACATTGAAAAAAATATAATATTTCTTGCACTTAAAACTAGGGTTGCACCAAATCCAGAAATCCTTCTGCCCGGCTGAACCGAATCCAAATCTTAATTTGAATATGTAAATTAGGGGCAGGGAGGAAAATCACGTGACTTTTTGTCACAAAACAAGGAAGTAAAAAATGTTTTCCCCTTCCCACCCCTAATTTGCATATGCAAATTTTAATATGATAATTGAATTAATTGCTGTGAAAAATGGTAAATGAATTACTGAAATTCTACTGATGGGCAAGAGGAAGGTCCTAATATAGAGGAAAACAATAATATTGGGCAGGTAGAACTATTGCATATGCAAATTAGGGTTCGGATTCGCTTCGGTATTCAGCCAAATCTTTTGCAGGATTCAGGGGTTCGGCCAAATCCAAAGAAGTGGATTCAGTGCATCCCTACTTAAAACCAATTAATTAATATATAGGGATGCACCAAATCCACTATTTTGGATTCGGCCGAACCCCCGAATCCTAAGCAAAGGATTTGGCCGAATACCGAACCGAATCCGAACCCTAATTTGCATATGCAAATTAGGGGTGGGAAGGGGAAAACATTTTTTACTTCCTTGTTTTCTGACAAAAAGTGACGCGATTTCTCTCCCTGCCCCTAATTTGCATATGCAAATTAGGGTTCGGATTCGGTTCGGCCTGGCAGAAGGTTTCGGCCGAATCCAAATCCTGCTGAAAAAGGCCGAATCCAGAACCGAATCCTGGCTTCGGTGCATCCCTATTTTTTGTGACTTTTGACTTATTTCGCTTTTTTATTCAGCAGCTCTCCAGTTTGCAATTTCATCAGTCTGGTTGCTAGGGTGATCGTAGCAACCATGCATTGATATGAACAAGAGACTGGAATATGACTAGCAGGAAACCTGAATAGAAAGCAGAGTAATAAAAAGTATCAAAGACCATAAATGTTTAACCTTACAGAGCATTTGTTTTAAGACGGGGTCAGTGACCCTCTTTTGAAAACGGGAAAGAAAAAAGGGCAAATAATTAAACACTGTAAAAAATAAATAATGAAGACCAAGTGAAAAGTTGCTTAGGAAAGATGTGAGAAAGGTTTCTGATTTTATTCCTAAGTAGAAGAACATCAGCCTCTTTCTTTCTCCTGACAACTTCCTTGACTACTTGCTGGTCAGACTGGTGGGAAACTGACCAGCAGGTGGCGCTGTTGTAACACAATTCATTCATATTAACAGTACATGTATCCCTTAATATCTTGGAATAAAAACAAAATAAATAATGAATGTAAATGACAAAAGTGCTTAGAATAGACCCCTCATCAATTTTACATTCACTTATTTTAAAGGTTTACTTATCCTTTAATGATGATTGAAACAATATGGCAGCACTAATGACACAGACTAAATACATTTTTACTTTTAGAAGGATTTGATTTAATTAAAGAAAGGGTTTGGGGCCCCTTTTATCCCGTCACTATGAGCTGAATGGTTACTTCATTTAGAGCGTTAACCTGCACCCGGGAATTATGGGAGGTGAGATGCAAATCCACATACATTACACATTGTTCAGTGTTTATTCAGTGAGGAATAATTGAGATGTTCACGGAGCAGGGTCAGAGCAGCAGAGAAAATGAAATCTTGCAGATGGTCCGGCTGTGCAAATTAAAGGGGAAGATCTCCTAAAAGTGAAAATGTCTCAGCTAAGTTTTCTCCTAGTTATATCCAGAGCATAAGGCCTAACCCCGAGTGGATAACTAGAATCCCTGCCAATGGGTAGAATGCAAATACTTTCAGTATTTCAGTCTGAAGTCTGCGCACTGCAAGCGCCTGGGGCCAAAGCTAAATGATTCACCAACTGGAATTCGCGCAGCATCAGGCTGGATGTAATTGCTGTATAATCCCAAACGAAGTGGAATCCAATTAACTTGTTTCTTCCCATATTTATTATATCAAGGAGCTTTCATCAGCTTGATGAGCTGCAACAGCGAGATGGACATTTCCACGCCAGAACCTCAGCGCTACAACCTAGGTTTAACCCTTTGCCTTCCAGGGAATGTGGAAAACTAGAGACCATTAATCATTCTGCCTGTTCTCCTGCCAATCCCAACACTGCTTACATCTCCTATTATAAAACATAGGTTACCTTTAGTGATGGGCGAATTAGCGTCGTTTCGCTTCAGCGGAAAATTCGTGAATTTCCCGTGAAATTCGAAAAACGGCAAAAAATTTGCAAAACGGCGCCCCTTTTTTTTGAGGCCGGCGCCCGTTGTACTGATGCCGGCGCCCGTTTTTGACGCTGGCAAAGTTTTTTGGAATGAATTTTTGCGGGCGTTTCAGGAATTTATTCGCTGGTGGCGACTCCCGCAAATTTGCCGCGAATTCGCACCTGGCGAATAAATTCACCCATCACTAGTTACCTTCCCTTTAATACTCTCTAGAGTAGGTGCTCAGAAGTGTTTCCCCTTGAAATCCAAGAGTTGGCAGCTGGAACTGACACTCGGGAAAGTGTGTGTGGGTTATAGAGTGTTATAGGCTGTGAAGTAAAAGCCAAAGGTTAGGATAGTGGAGGATAAGGGCTCTTACTCATGAGCGTTTTTACCTGAGCTCCCCTGCGTTCCGTTTTTTGGCGTTCAACCGCAGGGGAGCGCAGGAATAGACGCATTTCATTTTTTCAAATGGGGCTGTACTCACAAAGGCGCATGTAGGCACCGAACGCAGGTTGAGACGCAACATGCTGCATTTTTCCTGCGTTCGGCGCCTACACGCGCCTGTGTGAGTACAGCCCCATTTGAAAAAATGAAATGCGTCTATTCCTGCGCTCCCCTGCGGCTGAACGCCGAAAAACGGAACACAGGTAAAAAGGCTCATGAGTAAGAGCCCTAAGTGCTATGTACCAAAAGGGGTATGTGAAATAAAGACATTTTTCTTGTTATTAAATATGCAGTAATACAAGACAGTGCTGGTCCTTTATCAACCTCAACCATTTGGATATAAGTCTGGGCCCATTTACTTTCATTATATATATTTGCCAAGAGACCTGAAAGTGCAGCTCAACTTGCCGAATGGTTAATGGTCCCGTGAGTAGTGATGAGCGATTCTGTCCGTTTAGCTTTGCCGAAAAATTCGCAAAAAATCGGTGAAACGGCTAAATCTCGCAAAACGCATTAATGTCAATGGGCAGTTTTATGCACGATAATTTTTACGCGCGACAATTTTTCTTGCTCCAAATGCATTAAAGTCGGGGTAGAACTACACGGCCGATTTCAATGCGTTTTCGGCGGATTCGACGTCCTGCGCCAAAACGCAGACGCCAAGTCGGAATGAGACAGAAGAAAAGTTAATGTTGGATCTTGTCGCATCGTTCATCCGACACAACACGACTGTCTCTGTATCCGATAGTCGTGTCGGATGAATGCTGCGAAAAGATCCGACATTTGTAACCTTATTTTCCATCTCATTCGACTTGACGCCTGCGTTTTGGCGCAGCACGTCGAATCTGCCGAAAACTCGTTGAAAATGGACGTGAAGTTCTACTAGGGATTCCTCGAAATCACTATTTTGGATTCGGCTGAACCCCCCGAATCCTTCGCAAAATGTTCGGCCGAATACAGAACCAAATCCAAATTTGCATATGCAAATTAGGGGTGGGAAAGGGAAAGCATTTTTTACTTGTTTTGTGACAAAAGGTCACGCAATTTCCCTCCCACTCCTGATTTGCATATGCTAATTAGGGTTCAGATTCAGTTCGCCAGGCAGAAGGATTCGGCCGAATCCGAATCCTGCTGAAAAAGCCTGAATCCTGGCCGAATCCTAGTTCTACCCTTAATGGACGTTTTTTCTTACGGCAGACTTTTGTCATAATGCATTGAAGTCAATGAGCTTTTTTTTTATATTGTCCCAATGCATCAGTCAACGGGCGGTTTTTCTTATGGGCGGTTTTTCTCAGTGAATTTTTCCGCAGCGAATCTTCCCAGCAGGTGGCAAAATTCTGAAATTTCACGGCAAATCCATGTCGGTATTCTCATCACTACCCGTGAGGAGGATGTTGTAGAGTTGTAGTTGGACATCCCAGACATTGACCCCAGACTGATTCTCCATCCGACGTTCTATGTCTGGTCTGTTTGATCCTACAGACATTTGGAAGCTGCACCTCAAAAGATGAATTCCCATCTGGCTGTCATGGAGTTAATGTTGCTCTCATTACAGGGCAATAGAATTTTGGGAAGTCAGTAAGGACAGGCGTGTGTAGTGAGAGGCTGGGGGGCTGCATCTTTATACACGTGGGCTAATGGCTTTCAGATGTGGCCCTAATGGCACATGACACTTTCCGGGTCACATTTCTGGACTCTCTCACCATCAAAGGGAAGGAAACAATTACCTTTTTCTTTACAATTTCGCACCTCTGCACCGGGGCCCCCCGAGAGTCACAGGGGAGAGTAAAAGTGCTCCCAGGCCAAGCTTGTAAAAAAAAAGGGCGCCCCCCTCCCCAGAACCAGGGATGTCCCAAGCAGAGAGAGAGAGGGGGGACCTGAAGGTAATTGAGCCCTTGAAGGAAAACATATCTGAAAATAAAAGCTGTTTATTGAGCTACATCAGGGGTACGGGCACAAGAAAACAAGTATGGAGTCTGTGGCCCCCAGCCGAGTGGGAAAGACAATGTTTAACAATCTGCCTGCTGATGAACTGCAACTCTCAGCATTATGTTATGGTAAAGTTCAGCTTGTCAGAGACAAATAAATCTCAGGGTTACCCCAGGTTTTGAAACACTAGTTACATTGTACAACGAGCCAGATGTGGGCAGTGATTTTCCTTTTGGGCCCAGAGCTTATAGTAGGGGCCCCTGTAATTCCGAGGAGCAGACGTCAGTTCTCTTCAGCCAAGTCTCCATTCGGCACAATGCCCCGCAGCCAGCTCCGAATACTGACTTTAATGAACTTCTAATCACTTTCAGAGGATTATTACATGACATTGGAATTTCTATCCATTAGGGGAAAATATCCCCTTCTTCAATGAAAACGACATATGGGAAAACTCCATCGTACAAAAATATTTGGCATCAAACAATTGGACAATAGACTCTCCCACAACAGGAAAGATGTGAGAAAGGTTTCTAATTTTATTCCTAAGCAGAAGAACATCAGCCTCTTTCTTTCTCCTGACAACTTCCTTGACTACTTGCTGGTCAGACTGGTGGGAAAATGACCAGCAGGTGGCGCTGTTGTAACACAATTCATTCATATTAACAGTACATGTATCCCTTAATATCTTGGAATATAAACAAAATAAATAATGAATGTATATGACAAAGGTGCTTAGAATAGCCCCCTCATCAGTTTTACATTCACTTATTTTAAAGGTTTACTTATCCTTTAAAAGTGAAAGTTACTGTTGTGTAATGGCTGCATGAGAGCCTGCTAATAAAGAACTGTTATACTCTACTCATCCTCGGCTACCCAAAACATAACAACTTATTTTAAAGGTTTACTTATCCTTTAATTTAAGTTCATTTTAAACAGCAACTCCCTGAGTGCGTGTGCTATTGTGGTTAAGCCCAGGTATTTATATTTCTCCATCTGTCTTGTATCACAAGGGTTAATTCCGCTGTGTCCCCCACACCTGTTTCCCATCCGTGCGATTTACTTCCTCACATGTGGAAACACAGATCCATCTTTCATTCATGCTCCCGATGAAACTGTCTCCAGCTCCTGATCTCTATATGGTTCCCCCAGTTCTTATCTTTCCAGGATGGACTGGTGTTTCCCTCGGCGCCACATGTTGAATGAATGAAGCACGACTGAGGGGTTGTTGGGGTGGGGGTAAAAGTCACATATAAAATAAATATTCTTATCAAATAGCAACGTAGGCAGCTAGGCTGCGCACAATCCAGTACAGTCCGCAGCATCAAACTCCATCAGCTTCTAATTTGCCAAGGATATTTCGGTTCTACCTCCTAGAATTATTCTGCCAGTCCTTTATGGGATGGGAGGTTATTAAACACATAGTAAAATTACTATTCCTGTGTAACTCATAGCAATCAAGCTGATCAATCAATTTCAATACATTTCAATAACTGGTATAAACTATAGTAGTACTTATCTGTTATCTACTGTGTATCCTGTGCTTGAATGGCTGCCCCCATGGCTACACAGCAGCTTGTTTATATAAACTATAGTAGTACTTATCTGTTATCTACTGTGTATCCTGTGCTTGAATGGCTGCCCCCATGGCTACACAGCAGCTTGTTTATATAAACTATAGTAGTACTTATCTGTTATCTACTGTGTATACTGTGCTTGAATGGCTGCCCTCATGGCTACACAGCAGCTTGTTTATATAAACTATAGTAGTACTTATCTGTTATCTACTGTGTATCCTGTGCTTGAATGGCTGCCCCCATGGCTACACAGCAGCTTGTTTATATAAACTATAGTAGTACTTATCTGTTATCTACTGTGTATCCTGTGCTTAAATGGCTGCCCTCATGGCTACACAGCACATTGTTTATATAAACTATAGTAGTACTTATCTGTTATCTACTGTGTATCCTGTGCTTGAATGGCTGCCCCCATGGCTACACAGCAGCTTGTTTATATAAACTATAGTAGTACTTATCTGTTATCTACTGTGTATCCTGTGCTTGAATGGCTGCCCCCATGGCTACACAGCAGCTTGTTTATATAAACTATAGTAGTACTTATCTGTTATCTACTGTGTATCCTGTGCTTGAATGGCTGCCCCATGGCTACACAGCAGCTTGTTTATATAAACTATAGTAGTACTTATCTGTTATCTACTGTGTATCCTGTGCTTAAATGGCTGCCCTCATGGCTACACAGCACATTGTTTATATAAACTATAGTAGTACTTATCTGTTATCTACTGTGTATCCTGTGCTTGAATGGCTGCCCCCATGGCTACACAGCAGCTTGTTTATATAAACTATAGTAGTACTTATCTGTTATCTACTGTGTATCCTGTGCTTGAATGGCTGCCCCCATGGCTACACAGCAGCTTGTTTATATAAACTATAGTAGTACTTATCTGTTATCTAGCCACTCCCACAGACACCCTGCCTCCTTTATAACTTGAAAATTGCACGTTTACATCTCTTGGCTCCGCTATGCCACAGGGCAGAACTGGACCAGCAGGACATCAGGAAAAACCCAGTGGGCCCCCCAGCCCTCGAGGGCCCCACTGACCCAGACCCATGCTGCCCCCTACAGCCATGATCGCAGCTACAACTAGAGAACATTTACTCACATGGAGGAGGCATTGGGTTGCAGCTGGGGGCCTGGAGGGGGTGTGGGACCCCTGTGCTAAGATGCTGAATACAACAATACATTTTATATCTGTAATCTTGTTATGAGCTAAGGGGTGCGCTAACACAATGTTGGGCCTCCAAAAGTAAAAGTCCCCCCAGGTATATGGAGTAATGTGCACAAGAGACATTGAGCCTCCCAGTCAGAGAGCTGCTCGGATTAGCACAATAGCCGGGATAGATTTTGTTCAGCCATAATGATGGTGAGGCTAAAGTTGCCCTTTAACATCTATTTAGAGAAATGGTCGGCAATTACAAGGTATGTAATAGAATTTATATTCCCTTCCCACATGAAACCAACAATAGAACTTGTGTGACATTTACAAATGGCGACAAATGTTGCCCCTGTGTTATCACATTGTTTGGTAATAGAGACTGGATGCAAATTTCTGTGGCAGATAGAGGCAATGTTGGACTGGGGCACCAGCGGCCACCCAAAAACCTTACACCAGGGGCCACTCTCAGTATTATTATTCTTCCTCTCCTCACTCACAGCGCCGGATTTCTTCTCTGGCCGCCCCTAGGCCGCGCGGTCCGACCAGGCGGCCGCGCGGTCCTAGTGCCCGCCTTCCCAGCGCGCCAGAGAAAAAACGCTGGTGCAGCTGGTGTAGTTGAATGGGGACACGAACGTCCCCATAATGCGGCTGGGCGGCATGCCGCCCCTATTTTTTGTCGCCCTAGGCCTTGGCCTATGTGGCCTTGCTGCAAATCCGGGCCTGCTCACTCAGCCTCTATTCTCCTAGTCTCTTTTACTTATACACACTATAATCTATTATTCCATCTATTTAGCCTCTTTGTTCTCATAGAAATAGGGAATGGCCATGAAATAGGCCAAATGTTTATCAGCCTGAGGGGCCACTGACTCCTGGGCCCACCGGGAGTTTTCCTGGTATCCCAATGGGCCAGTCCAACATTGGATAGTGGCTACAAGTGTCAGGCACAATGATGCTGTAAATCAGGGCAAACTTATATATTACTGGGAAATATATTTTATACTGTGTCCCATTCTTCTCTATATTTGGCTGCTGGGGAGCATTATCCCTTCTCCTGGAAGTGACCCAGGTAAGTCCCGGCACACAGGAATGGCCAAGGCTGAGAGATAGTCCTGAAGATCCAAGGGGTCTGATTGTTAACATTTCCAAATCCAAGACCAACGGGGTGAGCTGGGCAACGCCCCTCCTCTAAGCCTGGAAATATTGCCTTTTATTAGAACCAAATCTCATTTTTGGCTGTTTAATCATGGGGCCCATGAAAGGCAATACGGCTCCAGCAGGCGCTAAGAACTTTGGGGTCCAGGAATGGGTCACATTTTTGGCCGAGACATTTATAACAATCAATTTAAACTGCAGAAAAAAGAACATTCTGAGCCCTAAATCTTTAATAAATCACAGGGGTGAGCCCTGTCTCGGCATGGAGCGTCCTGCAGGATTCCCAGGGACTTGCACAATGGTTAAACCATATGGCAGCGCCTCTGCTCTTAAAGCTGCGGAAAACAGGAAATGATCACTCCGAGGAAAATTCACTTGTCATAGTCTGAGATGAATAAGTGATCAAGATATAATCCAAGGGATAGCGGGTGAGTTACTATCGGTGTCAGAAACTTCAGCCGACGCCAGCGTGAAATCTGTTTCATATGAGAAGGTTTGAGACAAATAACTCGCAATAATAACGTATTCATCTCCGACGTCCACTTATTCTTCATACATTTATTTAAAGATCTTCAAATGTCCCAAGTTCTTTTATGTTGCTGAATTCCTAGAATGGTGCCACGAGCAGAGTATGATGGTGACATGTGTAAAGGATAAGTAAACCTTTAAAATAAGTAAATGTAAAACTGAGGCGGGCTAGTCTAAGCACCTTTGTCATATACATTCATTATTTATTTTGTTTTTATTCCAAGATATTAAGGGATACATGTACTGTTAATATGAATGAATTTTGTTACAACAGCGCCACCTGCTGGTCATTTTCCCACCAGTCTGACCAGCAAGTAGTCAAGGAAGTTGTCAGGAGAAAGAAAGAGGCTGATGTTCTTCTGCTTAGGAATAAAATTAGAAACCTTTCTCACATCTTTCCTAAGCAGAAGAACATCAGCCTCTTTCTTTCTCCTGACAACTTCCTTGACTACTTGCTGGTCAGACTGGTGGGAAAATGACCAGCAGGTGGCGCTGTTGTAACAAAATTCATTCATATTAACAGCACATGTATCCCTTAATATCTTGGAATAAAAACAAAATAAATAATGAATGTAAATGACAAAAGTGCTTAGAATTGCCCCCTCATCAGTTTTACATTCACTTATTTTAAAGGTTTACTTATCCTTTTTTAACATCTTGTAAATTCAAACATTTCTTGTTTGTGTTGACTGGTATTTATGAAGGAGTTTGCTAAAGAGACGACAGGCCTAGGCTTCCCCCCTTAATAATTGAGTTGTTCCACTCTGTACTGTTCCAGTTTAGTTATATCTTTCCACTGAACTGGTGCACAAAACGGCACCAAAGATGAAGCCGTTCAAGCGATATATTACTTTGCCTTCATCATCAGGCTTACACAGAACCCTATTATGATCTGACTGTTGGCTCCTACTTAGTTGGTCTCACCTATTCTAGTAAAAGAATGGACCGCAATAAAACAGAAGCCACTAAGGGGCAAATAGAAGAGACAAACACTGCCTTCCCACAAACTAAAGGTCAAATTACTTTCCTAAACTTGCTTCTGTGTTTGATTTGTTTCTGAGTTGGAGAAATAAAGAGATAATGTAATTATTTGGAAGCCCTGTAATGAAATTGACTCTCCCTTGTTCCCTACGTATGTATTACAGAGATGCTCCTTCTCATGATTGAGCAGCCTTGGCTTTCATTGAGAGCTAGTATTCCTATTCTACACAATATCAACTAAAGCTCCGCAGCTGTGATCCTTCAGCTGTTATTTCCAACACCTACTCCCATTAGAGGCTGCTAGGAGTTGTGTTGCCAGTGCCAAATAACAGTAGACTCCTTACACCACCCGATGTCCCCCTGTAAAGGTGAAGACATGACTGACTGGTAGTAGTGCCAGCTGCCCCAGGAGGCAGAACTAGGAGTAGGCAGAAGAAGGTTGTGCTCAGCACCCACCAAGTGTTCTATCCTAGGCACATGCTTCTTCTGCCTGCCCCTAGTTCAAGCCCTGTTTATTGCAACAAGAACTGATGGGCTGCAAGTTAAGAAACACTGATACAAATAGTTACCCTGGTAGTGGTTGCCATATGTTTCTGTACTACTGTTGCTATCTGGTCATACTGTCAACCAGGGCCGCAATCAGGGGGGACAAGCGTACCGAGCCCGGGCATGAAGGGGGGCCCGGCAGCGCTGCATTTTTTAAAGATCCGGGCCCCCCTTACGAGCGCCCGAGCCGTACGTCTTGCCTCTTGCGTTGCCGAATGCGGAAGTGCCGAAAAGCCGAAGCCGATGCGCCGAAAAGACCCAAAGTCACGGAAAAAGCCGAAGCGCCGAAAAGACCCGAAGTCATGAAGCGCCGAAAAGACCCGAAGTCACGAAAACAGCTGAAATTGAAGTCCTGAAGCGGCGAAAAGACCCGAAGTCACGAAAGGAGGCGAAGTTGAAGTACTGAAGCCATGAGTTCAATCCTACTGAACACCAGTTTGTGTTTTTTTTTTTTTTTAATCCCCTGGCCACCAATGTATTATTTTAATATTCTATAGGCCCCTGCCACCAATCTAATTTAAAACATTTTTTTTGGGGGCCCCAATTTTTTTTTTAACTCGTAAGGGGCCCCTTGCCACCATTGTTTTTTTTTGGTTTTTTTTGGCGCCCCCAATTTTTTTTAACTTGTAAGGGGGCTCCTGCCACCAGTTTTTTGTTTTTTTTCAAAAAAAAATTATTTTTTTTTCAAATTTTTTTTTGGGGCCCCAATTTGTTTTTAACTTACAAGGGGGCCCCCTGCCACCAGTTTTTTTTTTTCAAAAAAAATTTTTTTTACATTTTTTTTTGGGATCCCAATTTGTTTTTAACTTATAAGGGGGCCCCTGCCACCAATGTTTTTTTTTTTTAGTTTTTTTTGTTGGGGCCCCAAGTTTTTTTTAACTTATAAGGGGGCCCTTGTCACCAATGGGTTTTTTTTTAAATGTTTTAAAAAAAAATTTTGGGGCCCCAATTTTTTATAAGGGGGCCCTGACCATCAATAGCTTTTAACAACTTGTGTGTGGGGGGGGGGTTACTTTTTTAGCGCTGATGTCTGTGTGATGTGGAGTGGGCGGGATATGGGGTGGAGCTTGGTCGTCAGTGTGGGTGGGGCCCAGGGGGCCCCAAAAATTTTGTTGTACGGGGCCCCGTGATTTCTAATGGCGGCCCTGCTGTCAACCGCTTGGCCTACAGTCTTGCCCTACTGTCCTCACCTCACCCTACAGCTTCCATCTTACTCTAGTACAGCCCTCTGACCCTATTATTTCTATTCTCTCTTACTGTTCCCTCCTTGCCCTACTGTCTTAGCCTTGTGGCATTGTCTCCATTCCAGTCTAGTGTCTCCATCTTGCTTTTCTATCACCATATTGCGAGATGTGTTGCTTATGTTGGGTCTGGACCCAGGTGATGGGCTTTCCCAATGATTCAGCCAACGTTCTTTTCAAAGATTCAATCAGAGAAGGGAGTTTATTCAAGCACAAAATACAGAAACATTCAGTAGCTCGGAGAGAACTCTGTCTCCACTGACCATTACACACATATTTATAATGTATCTTGTCATATCAAAAGCATTGTTTTATGGATCATTGCTAAAACATATCTGCATTAAAACTACGTAATGAAGGATAACTTCTTATATGGGTTTGTCCTTGGCATAACTACTTTAAAGAACTTAACATGTTTATGTCTTAATAGCCGTTGACATTTAATTTCCTCTCTATTTAGGCACTGGTTTCACATTTCAGCTGTTACATTTTGTACATAGCTGCATCGTATAAAAAAACATTGCTGTATATAAAATATGTGTTGCATAGGAAAGAAATAAAACAAGTGAAAGGTCAAATAGGCTCTGGGTTGGTCTACTCAGTAAAATCAGGATTTAACATTTATATGTTGCTTCAGCATGTCGCCCAAGAGCTTCTCATCAGAACCTGAATCTCCTCCATAGTAGAAACCCTTGCTGATTGTGAGCCATGAGCTTCATCCTTTACATTTATATTCAGACCTATGCCAAGCAGCTATATACAGGTATGGGATCCATTATCTGGAAACCCGTAATCCAGAATGTTCCAAATTAAAGAAAGGCTGTCTCCCATAGACTCTATTATAATCAAATAATCCAAATTTATAATAATGATTTCCCTTTTCTCTATAATAATAAAACAGTCGCTTGTACTTGATCCCAACTAAGATATAATTAATCCTTATTGGAGGCAAAACCAGCCTATTGGGTTTATTTAATGTTTATATGATTTTCTAGCAGACTTAAGGTATGAAGATCCAAATTACAGAAAGATCCATTATCCGGAAAACCCCAGGTCCTGAGCATTCTGGATAATAGGTCCCATACCTGTAACAATACAACAGTCACTTGTACTTGATCCCAACTAAGATATAATTAATCCTTATTGGAGGTAAAACCAGACTATTGGGTTTATTTCATGTTTAAATGATTTTCTAGTAGACTTAAGGTATGAAGATCCAAATTACAGAAAGATCCATTATCCGGAAAACCCCAGGTCCTGAGCATTCTGGATAATAGGTCCCATACCTGTAACAATAAAAGAGTTGCTTGTACTTGATCCCAACTAAGATATAATTAATCCTTATTGGAAGCAAAACCAGCCTATTGGGTTTATTTGAGGTTTACATGACCTTCTAGTAGACTTAAGGTGTGAATATCCATATTATGGAAAGACCTGTTATCCGGAAAGCCCCGAGCATTCTGTATAACAGGTCCCATAACTTTAACAAATTATATTTTTGAATCACTTTCCATTGTCTCTTGTATGACACAGAAAACCTCATATGGAAAAACAATATGGGAGATAAAGATCAATATTCCTCCCTCCCTTATCAGAGCTGTCAGTTCATTTACTGCGTGAGATAAGGATCTGCTGGTTGTACAAATTCATACAGTGCTCTCTAACCTTCAGTATAAAGTGGATTAAAGACATAAATACTTCAGCAGTGGATAGATCATATGACGCAGAGCTCAGGCCCCATGTGAGGTTCTGTCTTATACAACCAGCACTTGGACATCTGGCCTCGTTTAAAGGGAAACATGTCCTATTGATAATTAGTGCCTGCTTACCATTTATTTGCCCTAAAACGACTAGAAAGCATAGCCTATTTCTCTTGTAGAATTAATCGGCCCATTTCAAAGGGGGTGTATAGCTTGTTAGTAGACAAAGAACATGTATTTGAGCTTTTAAACCAATTAACATGTGAGGTCTGCCTTGGGGAATGTTTTGCTCTATAGATATTGTGCTTCAGACCCGATATATTCAAGCAGCAATAGGACAGCGCCACCACCTGTAGATGGAAAAATTATGTTTGAAAAGGAAAAAAGAAATGTTTCCACAAAGCGATAGAAAGGCCCCTCATTTTTATCGGTAATCAGTTCCAGAAACAGCGAAACGGCTACTTGCCCTTTAATGAACTTGAATTGATATGTAAAGCTGTTATAACCATCTCCTCACACTTCTTCAATGGCCAGAGGTTTATCCCTAATTACATGTTGTATAAATGATGAAAGCTAAGTGATTAGAAAGGGAGAAATATATAAAAGTCAGTTTTATAAAGTGTTTTGGAGACTGAAGCCATCCATGATCCAGCAAAGAGGCCCATGAGCCTCTCAAATCCCGGCAATCCTGGAATCTCCAGCCAATCCCAGATTATTACTACTGTCTCTATCTCCAACTGTCTCCAATGCTTCTACATTTAGGCTTATGAAACATACTACTGGTTACTTATACCCAAACATGCTCCAAAAAGCCAGTGCCAAATTGCACTTTTGCAAATGATAAAGGAGAAATGGCAGAGATAAATTTCAGAATTTTCCATAGCAGGGAGCGCTGCCATATGTATTGCTCTCTCTCTGACAGCACATGATCCTTGCAGGCGCACACACAAACCCCATTACTCAAGAGCAGAGAAGATTAGGCTAAATGGATCCCATTAATCAGGGCAGGAACTAGGGGAAGGCACAGTAGACGACCGCCTAGAGCACAATCTTTTAAGGATAAGTAAACCTTTGAAATTAGTGACTGAAAAACTGATGAGGGGGTATTCTAAGCACTTTTGTCATTTACATTCATTATTTATTTTGTTTTTATTCCAAGATATTAAGGGATACATGTACTGTTAATATGAATGAATTGTGTTACAACAGCGCCACCTGCTGGTCAGTTTCCCACCAGTCTGACCAGCAAGTAGTCAAGGAAGTTGTCAGGAGAAAGAAAGAGGCTGATGTTCTTCTGCTTAGGAAAGATGTGAGAAAGGTTTCTAATTTTATTGAATGTAAATGACAAAAGTGCTTAGAATAGCCCCCTCATCAGTTTTACATTCACTTATTTTAAACGTTTACTTATCCTTTAATATCTTGGTATAAAAACAAAAAGAACAGCCCTCTCATCAGTTTTAAGTTGACTTATTTTAAAGGTTTAAACACAGAAATGTAGTCCAAAAATGTCAACCCCCCCCCCCCCCCCAAGAGAGCTGTGACTGTTGTTAAAATGTATCAAATCCCACTGCAGAGAAAGGGTGGAGAGATATTATGTATCAAGTAACATAAAACAGATTATTTATGTATCATCATTCCCTGAGTTCCCCAAGGAGATGTCTGTTTCCCAGCGAGTCGGAGATAGTGAGATCCCTCTGATTTTGGAAGATTTCCTGGTGTGCGTCATCTAATGCACCGAGCAAGAGGCCAACACAAATGTTTGTAATAGGGATCTGTAACATCTTCCTGAGACGGGTTCACTGGCAAATACCAAGAAGGAATGTTCTGGGCACACAATAAGCTATACCCTCATACTGTACTGTCTAAGGGAATCAATATGGCACCTCCTCCTCCTCCCATATGTATAAATACAAATATACAGAGAAGGAATGTTCTGGGCACACAATAAGCTATACCCTCATACTGTACTGTCTAAGTGAATCAATATGGCACCTCCTCCTCCCATATGTATAAATACAAATATACAGAGAAGGAATGTTCTGGGCACACAATAAGCTATACCCTCATACTGTACTGTCTAAGGGAATCAATATGGCACCTCCTCCTCCCATATGTATAAATACAAATATACAGAGAAGGAATGTTCTGGGCACACAATAAGCTATACCCTCATACTGTACTGTCTAATGGAATCAATATGGCACCTCCCTCCTCCCATATGTATAAATACAAATATACAGAGAAGGAATGTTCTGGGCACACAATAAGCTATACCCTCATACTGTACTGTCTAAGGGAATCAATATGGCACCTCCCTCCTCCCATATGTATAAATACAAATATACAGAGAAGGAATGTTCTGGGCACACAATAAGCTATACCCTCATACTGTACTGTCTAAGGGAATCAATATGGCACCTCCTCCTCCCATATGTATAAATACAAATATACAGAGAAGGAATGTTCTGGGCACACAATAAGCTATACCCTCATACTGTACTGTCTAAGGGAATCAATATGGCACCTCCTCCTCCCATATGTATAAATACAAATATACAGAGAAGGAATGTTCTGGGCACACAATAAGCTATACCCTCATACTGTACTGTCTAAGGGAATCAATATGGCACCTCCCTCCTCCCATATGTATAAATACAAATATACAGAGAAGGAATGTTCTGGGCACACAATAAGCTATACCCTCATACTGTACTGTCTTAGGGAAGTTAACCTCCACAATATATAATAGATATACAGGGTGGGAATGTTGTGGCCATGCAATACTGCACCCTAACATTTACACTTGCTTAGTATAATGTCCCTTTAATTTACAAACCCCTTTTTTTTACTAACAAAGACGATTTTAATTGTTTTTTCAGGGCCCCTCAGATAGATAATCGTGGGATTATCCCACATGCTGTGCGGTGATAATGATATTGATACATAAGTTCCACGACGTGAGTACACAGTATTTCTATCATAGTTTCTTTTTCCAGTAAAACAACAAAATAATGTTTAATTTCCGAATTTCCGTTTGTGTATTCCTACACCATAATGATCTCTTGGTTAATGAGCAAAGCGGCATTATCCCAATGTTTCCCGGCAAGATCTGACCCATTTTGATTAAAAGCCATTAGAACTAATCGGATGTTCTGATCTACACCATTTGCCCGTGTGCTAAATTAGTGATTGACTGTACAAGGGTATCGCTCGCCTTGAAGCAGATCAAGCAAAGCCGGGATTTCAGGTAAGATTGTGTGTGTGCGTTTGTATTTAAAGGGGTAGTGCACCTTTACGTTAACTGATAATATGTTATAGAATGTGCTATTTTTATTATTAGTTTAATTTTTGCAAATTTTTTAACTAAACACTCTCTTTAGCCTTTTTTAAGCTGTTGAATATATTATTGCACGGTGAGGCTAGAATTTGAACAGTATGTGGAGCACATTTACTTAGCTCGAGTGAAGGAATAGAATAAAAAAAACTTCGATGGTCGAAGTAGCCAAAAAAATACTTCGAAACTCGAATTGGCTGCTTCGACTTCGAACTGAATGATTCGAACTAAAAATCGTTCGACTATTTGACCATTCAATAGTCGAAGTACTGTCTCTTTAAAAAAAAATTCGACCACCTACTTCGCCACCTAAAACCTACCGAGCATCAATGTTAGTCTATGGGGAAGGTCCTCATAGGCTTTCCTATCTTTTTTTGATCGAAGGAAAATCGTTCGATCGATGGATTAAAATCCTTTGAATCATTTGAATCGAACAATTTTTCCTTCGATCGTACGAACAAAGGAAATGCGGTAAATCCTTCGACTTCGATATTCAAAGTCCAAGGATTTTACTTTGACGGCCGAATATTGAGGGTTAATTAACCCTCGATATTCAACCCTAAGTAAATGTGCTCCTAAATATCATGAAAGGCTTACAAAACCATAGAATTGACATGCCTCAAAGCACACACATAGGGGGTTATTCATTAAAATCTGAATGCCAAAAACTTGAAAAATTCAAGTCCAAATTATAAATCCAAATTTGTGAAAAAAATTGAATTTTTTGGTATTATGGATGATGGAAAATGTCCGAATCCAAAAATCCAGCATCTCAGACCTTCCAAGGTTGTCAATTGGAGAAGTCCTGACGATATCCTGATCTGCGCTGGGTTTTGTGCAATAACGCAAAGATTTTGTGGTTTTCGGGCATAAAATCCGAAAAATTTTTTCCCGTACCGGAAATTTTCAGGAAAATGTACTGATCAATAAGTGCGGATTTGGTCAGAGTACATTTCAGAAAATAATGAGATATTTTCGGATCTTGATAAATAACCCCTATAGTATTGCATTAAAGGATAAGTAAACCTTTAAAATAAGTGAATATAAAACTGATGAGGGGGCTATTCTAAGCACTATTGTCATTTACATTCATTATTTATTTTGTTTTTATTCCAAGATATTAAGGGATACATGTGCTGTTAATATGAATGAATTTTGTTACAACAGCGCCACCTGCTGGTCAGTTTCCCACCAGTCTGACCAGCAAGTAGTCAAGGAAGTTGTCAGGAGAAAGAAAGAGGCTGATGTTCTTCTGCTTAGGAATAAAATTAGAAACCTTTCTCACATCTTTCCTAAGCAGAAGAACATCAGCCTCTTTCTTTCTCCTGACAACTTCCTTGACTACTTGCTGGTCAGACTGGTGGGAAACTGACCAGCAGGTGGTGCTGTTGTAACAAAATTCATTCATATTAACAGTACATGTATCCCTTAATATCTTGGAATAAAAACAAAATAAATAATGAATGTAAATCACAAAAGTGCTTAGAATAGACCCCTCATCAATTTTACATTCACTTATTTTAAAGGTTTACTTATCCTTTAATCACCAAACAAAAAAAGAGATTTTAACCCTCACTTAGGGAATTAGTAGCCAAGACATGGACATGTATAAAGGCTTTCACTACAGTGGTGCTGCAGCCCTCCTCCAGGATCGTCTGGCTCTTCCAGTGACATAACATAAAACAAACAACAGTGCTGTGCCCGATTTTTTTTATATTTTAAATTCAAAAGTCCGACCAAACTAGAATCCACTATTTACCCTTACCATGAAAAAATCGGATCAAGCAAAAAATTTGACTTTTTCGGATTTGACGCCCGAAAAGTCTGAATTTTTCATAAAATCTGCAGGAAAGCTCTAAATGTTCGGATTATTGCGAGAAACCCAGCACAGACCATAACATCTTCAAATTGCAAATTTGATTTGATTCTGACTTTTTGCATCCTCCGGGTATAATAAATCTCAAAGAAATTGTGGAATTTTTTCCACTAAAAGTTCAGATTTTATGGTAAAAATGACAATAATTTGTTTTGCATTTGGACTTTAATAAATAACCCCCATAAAGTAGGTTGCTTCCTGCTTACCATTATATACTGTAAACTATATCCTACTTACTTTAGTGATGTCTAGTTCCCAACATATAAATCAGTCTACTTTCTTTTTACCAATACAGAAAGCAGTTTACTTCTTGCTCGCCAACATATAGGGCAGATTTATCAAGGGTCAAAGTAAAAAAATTAGAATTTCAAGCTATTTTTGTGTACTTCAATAGGCCGAATTTGAAAAAAATTTGACTACTGTATATACTCGAGTATAAGCCGACCCGAGTATAAGCCGAGGTACCTAATTTTACCTACGAAAACTGGGAAAACGTATTGACTCGAGTATAAGCCTAGACACAACTACAGCCCTGTCTCCCAGCAGCGCACATTCTGCCAAAGCGACCCCCCCCAGCGATCAACCGGACTTCTTTGCAAAGTTGATGGTGACAGAGAATTGCCAAACGGATTACTGTGTGCATTGTCCCACTGTCCCACTACCATGTGCAGAGGGGGCTGTGTGATATTGCCATCACTGTTAATCTTTCATATAACCAACAGAGGGCGCTGTGTGATATTGCCATCACTGTTATTCTTTCATATAACCAACAGAGGGCACTGTGTGATATTGCAGTCACTGTTATTCTTTCATACAACCAACAGATGGCGCTGTGTGATATTGCAGTCACTGTTATTCTTTCATATAACCAACAGAGGGCATTGTGGGATATTGCAGTCACTGTTATTCTTTCATATAACCAACAGAGGGCATTGTGGGATATTGCAGTCTCTCCCCAAGTGAACTGTTGGTATAGGAATGATTAAAAGTGACTGAAATCTCAGCTACTCGGGTCGGGTACCGCTGACCCGAGTATAAGCCGAGGTAGAGTTTTTCAGCACATTTTGGATGCTGAAAAACTCGGCTTATACTCGGGTATATACAGTATATCGAAATTGATCATGTACTGTCATTATAAAACTTCCACTTTGACCATTCGCCATCTTTAAAACCTGCCGATTTGCTGTTTTAGCCTATGTGGGACCTCCTAGAACCTATTTGAAGTCATTTGGTGGACTTTGAAAAATCAAAGTTTTTTTTGTTAAAAACTTCGAATCACAGTAGATCGAATACGATCTTACTTTGTTTCGAACTAACACAGCCTATTCACCTACAGAAAAAAACTTAGATTGTTTTAATACATTTCGGTTGGTCTTTTTTTCTTCGAATTTCAAAGTTATGGGAGTTCAAAAAACTCCCATTACTTTGAAATTCGACTTTTGATAAATCTGCCCCATAAAGTAGTCTACTTCCTACTTACGATCATATAAACGACACCCTGTTGACCAATATATAAAGTAATCCACTTGCTATTTAACATCAGATAAAGTAGTTTACTTCCTGCATATCAATTTATAAAGCAGTCTTATTCCCGATTAAAATATGAAGTAGTCTATCTCCTGATTACTAACATACAGAAGCAGTTTGTTTCCTACTTAACATCATATAAAGTAGTTGGCCACTAGTACTCTAGGCCTTGAGGGCAGATCCACCTGATTGGCTATAAGAGTAGTCCTTTGTTTTTCTGTGCTGTGGGGCTGTATATCTATCCCACCAGCTCTCCCATCAGTAACTCCCTTTTTACAAGTTTATAAAAACCTTTTGATTTCTTTATTCGGGGTTGTGACTCTTTGTCAGTTCTGAACCAACGGAGCTTTGGTCAAATAAACTTTTGTCTTTTACCTCAAGTGATCTTCAGTTCCTTAAATTCCTTTAATTCAGTAGTCCACTTCCCACCACCATATAAATCAGTCAACTTCCTACTTACCAACACATTTTGTAGTTTATTTCCTGGTTACCGGTCTGTTTCCAGCTTACTAACATACAGTCAAATGAAAAAGTTTGGGAACCCCTCTTGATACTTTGGAGTTTTGTTTCTCATTGGCTGAACTTTCAAAGTAGCAACTTCCTTTAATATATAACTTGCCTTATGGAAACAGTAGTATTTCAGCAGTGACATAAAGTTTATTGGATTAACAGAAAATATACAATATACATCATAACAAAATTAGTCAGGTGCATAAATTTGGGCACCCCAACAGAGATATTACATCAATACTTAGTTACAAATGTAACAGCCTCTAGACGCCTCCTATAGCCTTTGATGAGTGTCTGGATTGTGGATGTGGCTATTTGTGACCATTGGTCCAACAAAATCTCTCCAGTTCAGTTACATTTGATGGCTGTCGAGCATGGACAGTCTGCTTCAAATCATCCCATAGATTTTCCATGATATTCAAGTCGGGGGACTCCAGAATATTGTACTTGTCCCTCTGCATAAATGTCTTTGTAGATTTCCAAGTGAGTTTAGGGTCATTGTCTTGTTGGAATATCCGACCCCTGCAGCGGAACTTCAACTTTGTGACTGATGCCTGAACATTATCCTGAAGAATTTGTTGATATTGGGTTGAATTCATCCCACCCTGGACTTTAACAAGGGCCCCAGTAGTCACTGAACTAGCCACACAGCCCCTGAACTAGCCACACAGTCCCTGAACTAGCCACATAGCCCCTGAACTAGCCACACAGCCCCTGAACTAGCCACACAGCCCCACAGCATGATGGGACCTCCACCAAATCTGACAGTCGGTAGCAGGTGTATTTCTTGGAATGCCGTGTTCTTCTTCCGCCATGTAAAGTGCTTTTTGTTATGACCAAATACATTTTTGTCTCATCAGTCCAAAGCACTTTGTTCCAAAATGACTGTGACTTGTCTAAATGAGCTTTTGCACAAAACCTGGGTTTTACAGCAACTGTGCCTGTGGCCTTCCATTTCCTGATTTCATTCCTTACAGTTGAAACTGACAGTTTAAACCTCTGAGGCAATCTTTGTTTTCAGATCTTGAGTTGCTTTGAGGATCCCATGCTGTCACTCTTCAGAGGAAAGTCAAACAGAAGCACAACTTGCAATTGGTCACCTTAAATACCTTTTCTCATGATTGGACACACCTGCCTATGAAGTTCAAGGCTTAACGAGCTAATCCAACCAATTTGGTGTTGCCAGTAATCAGTATTGAGCAGTTACATGCATTCAAATTAGCAATATTACAAGGGTACCCACGTTTTGCACAGCCAGTTTTTCACATTTGATTTAATTCCATACAGCTGAATACTGCTTCACTAAAACTCTTTGTTCAGAAAACAGTCCAGTACTCAGATGTTCCTGGGAAATTAAAGACATACCACTGGTATCTTTTTTTGTTGAAAATGGAGTAAATTATTCTGCAGGCTGAGAGGGGTTCCCAAACTTTTCGATGACTGTATTAAGTAGCCTATTTCCTGCTTTACTTCCTGGTTATCAACATATAAAGTCTACACTAAGCTTACTGTCATGCAAAATAGACCAGCATATAAAGTAGAACAACTTCCCGCTGGATAGGTGGATTTTGGCATAATGGGGTGTGTCTGGGGCAGGACACGGTACATTTTTTTACATTGAGTTCCCAATGGGCTTATTATTCAGGCTCCCTGGGGGCCCGATAACTCACTAGTAAAGGGCCCCATGATTAGTGATGGTGGCCTGCGGGTAATGACAAATTCTGGTCACTTATGATGCCTCTATCTTTGACTAAAAGCAGCTGAGGATAATTTATAAGGAAATTATAAACACACTGTACCTTTAATGGGATTTCCTTTGGAGTTTCATGTTAGGACAGAAAGCCTCAGATTCTCTCATTAATGTGCCCTCCTGCAAAAGAGGAATAGATATAAGAAAGATCCAAAATTAAAAAAACTATTCATTGACAGTTAGAGCCAATATATCTTATAGGAGGCTCCTTTCTTAGCAGATGAACTAGAGCTCACTCACATAACTGATTCCAGTACAAACAAAATCTAACAAAATAATTCTGCATGTAGAGAGACATGATGTCTGGTGAGTGAGCTCTAATATATCTTCTAGGCAATATTGGATCATTCATATGACGCCCAACTCCTGAATGTAGAAAAACAGATGATGAGAGAGGGATAGTGAACATAAACTTGATTATTATATTTAGAACGATTCTTATTTCAGTGTACCGAATCTTATATTAAATTTTCACGATAGTTCCCCTTTAATGTTCTTAAATATTTGTGTAATTGCTATTGAAAGCAGGATCTGTCTTTCGCAGAAGTAGCAAAAGTCCTGCTTTTTCTTAGGTGTTAATTAGCTGCTTCAGGAGTCAGAACCAGCACTTCAGATAACAGGGACACATAGGGGCCCATTCACTGAGTGAAGGAATAGAGGAAAAAATAGTTCGAATTTCGAATGTTTGTTTTGGCTACTTCCACCATTGAATTGGCTACTTCGACCTTCGACTACGACCTTCGAATCGAACGATTCAAACTAAAAATTGTTCGACTATTCGATAGTCGAAGTAGTCTCTTTAAAAATTTCTTCGACCCCCTAGTTCGCCACCTAAAACCTACCGAGGCCAATGTTAGTCTATGAGGAAGGTCCCCAAAGGCTTCCTAACAATTTTATGTTCAAAGGATAATCCTTTGATCGATGGATTAAAATCCTTCGAATCGTTCGATTCGAAGGATTCAATTGCTCGATCGAACGATTATTCATTCGATCGTTCGGTCGAACGAATTGCGCAAAATCCTTCGATTTCGATATTTGAAGTCGAATGATTTTAATTCGGCAGTCGAATATCGAGGGTTAATTAATCCTCGATATTCGACCCTTGATACATCTGCCCCATAATATACATCTACACACAATATAGATCCAAGGTGGACGAGGAAAGGCTTTTCATTAGGGATGCACCGAATCCAGGATTCGGTTCGGGATTCGGCCTTTTTCAGCAGGATTCGGCCGAATCCTTCTGTCCGGCCGAACCAAATCCGAATCCTAATTTGCATATGCAAATTAGGGGTGGGGATGGAAATTGCGTGACTTTTTGTCAGAAAACAAGGAAGTAAAAAATGTTTTCCCCTTCCCACCCCTAATTTGCATATGCATATGCAAATTAGGGTTCGGGTTCGGGTTCGGTATTCGGCCGAATACTTTGTGAAGGATTCGGGGGTTCGGCCGAATCCAAAAAAGTGGATTCGGTGCATCCCTACTTTTCATTAGGCATCTCATTTAATTACTACATGGTTAGAACTACCAGTGATATCTCGAGTGCCAAGTCCAACAGCTCCAACCTCCAGTTTCGAGCAAATCATAGTAAACAAAGCGGAAAGAAGAGCCGCATCCATCCCTATAACTATCCGGCAGCAGCAGCAGTGGTGGTGTAGCTGTTACACGTTTGCTCTTCTCAGTCATTAATGAAGCGTAGGGATGTAGCGAACGTCGGAAAAAAAGTTCGCGAACATATTCGCGAACTTGCGCAAAAATGCAAGCGGTTCGCGAACGGTTCGCGAACCCCATAGACTTCAATGGGAAGGCGAACTTTAACATCTAAAAAAGACATTTCTGGCCAGAAAAATGATTTTAAAGTTGTTTAAAGGGTGCAACGACCTGGACAGTGGCATGCCAGAGGGGGATCAAGGGCAAAAATGTATCTGAAAAATCTGCCTGTGTGTGCTTGGAAGAGATAGTGTAGGGGGAGAGCTGTTAGTGATTTCAGGGACAGATGATAGTAAGTTTGCTGGCTAGTAATCTGCTTGATACTGCTCTGTATTGGAGGGACAGAAGTCTGCAGGGATTTGAGGGACATTTTAGCTTAGGTAGCTTTGCTGGCTAGTAATCTACTGTTCTCTTTAAACAACTGCCATACGTTGACCTTGTAGGCATTGTTTGCCCAGTTTTTTTGGACGCAGCCACTGAAGCACAGTTGCCAGAAAAAATATGCCATATAAATGCTGAAAATAGTAATTTTTCGCCATACGTTGACCTTGTAGACATTGTTTGCCCAGTTTTTTTGGTTGCAGCCACTGAAGCACAGTTGCCAGAAAAAATATGCCATATAAATGCTGAAAATAGTCATTTTTTGCCATACGTTGACCTTGTAGGCATTGTTTGCCCAGTTTTTTTGGTCGCAGCCACTGAAGCACAGTTGCCAGAAAAAATATGCCATATAAATGCTGAAAATAGTCATTTTTTGCCATATACGTTGAGTCAACGTATGGCAAAAAATGACTATTTTCAGCATTTATATGGCATATTTTTTCTGGCCTCTGTGCTTCAGTGGCTGCGGCCAAAAAAACTGGGCAAACAATGCCTACAAGGTCAACGACGTTGACCTTGTAGGCATTGTTTGCCCAGTTTTTTTGGCCGCAGCCACTGAAGCACAGAGGCCAGAAAAAATATGCCATATAAATGCTGAAAATAGTCATTTTTTTGGTCGCAGCCACTGAAGCACAGTTGCCAGAAAAATTATGCCATATAAATGCTGAAAATATAAATTTTTTTGGTTGCAGCCACTGAAGCACAGAGGCCAGAAAAATTATGCCATATAAATGCAGAAAATATGCATTTTTTTGGTCGCAGCCACTGAAGCACAGTTGACAGAAAAATTATGCCATATAAATGCTGAAAATATAAATTTTTTTGGTTGCAGCCACTGAAGCACAGAGGCCAGAAAAATTATGCCATATAAATGCAGAAAATATGCATTTTTTTGGACGCAGCCACTGAAGCACAGTTGCCAGAAAAAATATGCCATATAAATGCTGAAAATAGTCATTTTTCGCCATACGTTGACCTTGTAGACATTGTTTGCCCAGTTTTTTTGGTTGCAGCCACTGAAGCACAGAGGCCAGAAAAAATTAAACCAGTAGGGTTTGCACCCTAGTTTGTAACGGTGGCGGAGGGAGGAGGACGCTAAAGGACAGCTGTGTGTGGAGTCATGAGGCTTGAAGAGAAGGACAGCTGCATAGAAGTCAGAACAAGTCTTCCGGCGTGCAGTAACCCTCCGAGATCCACCCCTCATTCATTTTAATAAAGGTCAGGTAATCGACACTTTTGTGACCTAGGCGAGTTCTCTTCTCAGTTATAATCCCTCCTGCTGCACTGAAGGTCCTTTCTGAGAGCACACTTGAGGCTGGGCAAGACAAGAGGTTCATGGCAAATTGTGACAGCTCTGGCCACAGATCAAGCCTGCGCACCCAGTAGTCCAGGGGTTCATCGCTCCTCAGAGTGTCGATATCTGCAGTTAATGCCAGGTAGTCCGCTACCTGCCGGTCGAGGCGTTCTTTGAGGGTGGATCCAGAAGGGTTGTGGCGCTGCCTTGGACAGAAAAACATTTGCATGTCTGATGTTACAGACCGGCCAAAGGGCTTTGTCCTTGCAGGTGCGCTCGTGGCAGGATTACTGGCACCTCTGCCCCTGGAATGTTGATGAGTTCCTGAAGTGACATCACCCTTAAAAGCATTGTACAACATGTTTTGCAGGCTGGTTTGTAAATGCAGCATCTTTTCGGACTTGTGGTATGTTGGTAACATTTCTGCCACTTTATGCTTGTACCGAGGGTCTAGTAGCGTTGCGACCCAGTACAGGTCCTTCTCCTTAAGCCTCTTCATACGGGGGTCCTTCAACAGGCATGACAGCATGAAAGACCCCATTCTCACAAGGTTGGATGCAGAGCTATCCATCTCCGCTTCCTCATTATCAAGGACTGCATCATTCACGGTCTCCTCCCCCCAGCCACGTACAAGACCAGGGGTCCCCAAAAGGTCACCACTAGCCCCCTGGGAAGCCTGCTCCTGTTGGTCCTCCTCCTCCTCCTCCACAAAGCCACCTTCCTCCTCTGACTCCACTTCTGGCACCTCTCCCTGCGTTGCAGCAGGTGCCTGGGTTCGTTCTGGTGATTCCGACCATAAATCGTGCGCTTCCAGCTCCTCGTCACGCTGGTCTACAGCCTCATCTGTCACTCGTCGCACGGCACGCTCCAGGAAGAAAGCGAAGGGTATTAGGTCGCTGATGGTGCCTTCGGTGCGACTGACCATATTTGTCACCTCTTCAAAAGGTCGCATGAGCCTGCAGGCATCGCGCATAAGCACCCAGTAACGGGGGAAAAAAATCCCCAGCTCTGCAGATCCAGTCCTACCACCCAGTTCAAAAAGGTACTCGTTGACGGCCCTTTGTTGTTGCAGCAGACGTTCCAACATAAGGAGCGTTGAATTCCAGCGAGTCTGGCTGTCAGAAATCAAACGCCTGACTGGCATGTTGTAGCGCTGCTGAATGTCAGCAAGGCGTGCCATGGCTGTGTAGGAACGTCTGAAATGGGCCGACACCTTTCTGGACTGGGTGAGAACGTCCTGGAATCCTGGGTACTTGGAGACAAAACGTTGGACTATTAAATTTAACACATGTGCCATGCAGGGCACATGTGTTAAATTGCCCAGTCTCAACGCTGCCAACAGATTGCTTCCATTGTCACACACCACTTTTCCGATCTGCAGTTGGTGTGGGGTCAGCCACCGATCGGCCTGTGACTGCAGAGATGACAGGAGTACAGATCCGGTATGGTTTTTGCTTTCCAGGCACGTCATCCCCAAGACAGCGTGACAACGGCGTACCTGGCACGTCGAATAGCCTAGGGGGAGCTGGGGGTGCACAGGTGTGGAGGAGGAGAAGGAGGACCCAGCAGCAGAGTAAGAAGAAGAAGAGGAAGAAGACGAGGTAGAGAGCGATGGAGGAGTAGAGGTGGTGGCAGAACCGCGTGCAATCCGTGGCGGTGACACCAACTCCACTGTTGTTGTTGTTGAGCTACCCATTCCCTGCTTCCCAGCCATTACCAAGTTCACCCAGTGGGCAGTGTAGGTGACATACCTGCCCTGACCATGCTTGGAGGACCATGCGTCAGTAGTCATATGGACCTTTGGCCCAACACTAAGTGACAGAGATGCGGTAACTTGGCTCTGCACATGTTGGTACAGGTGTGGTATTCCCTTTTTAGAAAAAAAATTGCGGCTGGGTACCTTCCACTGCGGTGTCCCAATTGCTACAAATTTGCGGAAGGCCTCAGAGTCCACCAGCTGGTATGGTAAAAGCTGGCGGGCTAAGAGTGCAGACAAGCCAGCTGTCAGACGCCGGGCAAGGGGGTGACTCGCAGACATTGGCTTCTTACGCTCAAACATGGCCTTCACAGAAACTTGGCTGGTGGCAGATGACTGGGAATGGGAACAGGTGGTCAAGGTGGAAGGCGGAGTGGAGGGTGGTTCAGACGGGTCAAGGAGAGCAGAGGTAGAGCAGTAAGATGCTGGACCAGAAGGAGTGTGGCTTTTAGTTTGCCTGTTGCCTTTGAGGTGTTGCTCCCAAAGTGCTTTGTGCTTGCCGTTCATGTGCCTTCGCATAGAAGTTGTACCTATGTGGCTGTTGGGCTTACCAAGGCTCAGTTTCTGACTGCACTCATTGCAAATTACAATGCTTTTGTCAGAGGCACACACATTAAAAAAATCCCACACTGCTGACTTTTTGGAAGTGTGCGATCTGGCGGTAACAGTAGAAGTTGGCGGCATTGGCGGCAATGGCGGGTGCGTTGGCCGGCTGAACACAGGTGCCGATACATGTTGTTGCCCTACTGATCCCTGCGGGCTGTCCTCCCTGCTTCTTCTAAGTCTTATTCTCCTACTGCCTCTCTGACTCTCCGTCTCTCCATCTGAACTACCCTCCTCTTGCTCTCTTCTACTAGGCACCCACAAAACATCAATCTCCTCATCATCATTCTCCTCAGATGCATCAATTTCTTCTGACACATCACAGAAGGAAGCAGCAGCGGGGACCTCCTCCTCATCACTCATCATTATGTCCATCTCTGTCGTGTTCTCTGCCAGAATTAAATCTGGTGTAACGTCCTCATCTCCTTCATCTTCTTCTGCCAATAATGGTTGCGCATTACTCAGTTCAAGAAACTCATGGGAAAATAACTCCTCTGACTCCAGTGAAGAAGGGGCACCGGTGGTGGAGGAAGTGTTACGTGGGGTGGCCATAGCAGTGGAGGATGAGGAGGATGTTGTGGTAAAGTTAGAAACGGTAGAGGATGGGGTGTGCTGTGTAAGCCAGTCAACTACCTCTTCAGCATTTTGGGAGTTCACGGTCATTGGCTTTTTAAAACTGGGCAATTTGCTAGGGCCACAGGATTGCATAGCAGCACGGCCCCTAGCACGGCCTCTGCGTGGCGGCCTGCCTTTGCCTGGCATTATTTTTATAAAACAACAACAACAAAAACTCAGTTGGTTTTTCTGGAAACGATAATACACACAGCTAGATGGCAGTTTGAAGAAAACAGTGTGCAAATAATGCCTACAAGATCAACGTATACACTACTACAGCGGTGGATACGGATTACGTAAAATATATGAATGCTGCTTGAAAAAAAGTAACTCAAGTGGTTTTTCTAGAGACGATAATATTATCAATATTTAGACAAAATGTGAACAAGCTCACACAGCTAGATGGCGGTTTGAAGAAAACACTGTGCAAATAATGCCTACAAGGTCAACGTATACACAGCGGTGGATACGGATTACGTAAAATATATGAATGCTGCTTGAAAAAAAGTAACTCAAGTGGTTTTTCTAGAGACGATAATATTATCACTATTTAGACAAAATGTGAACAAGCTCACACAGCTAGATGGCGGTTTGAAGAAAACACTGTGCAAATAATGCCCACAAGATCAACGTATACACTACTACAGCGGTGGATACGGATCTCGTAAAATTTATTATGGCTGCTTGAAAAAAGTCACTCCGGTGTTTTTTCTGGAGACGGTAATATTATGGATATTTAGACAGAATGTGAACAAGGTCACACAGCTAGATGGCAGTTGGTTGAATAACACACTGGGCAAACAATGCCTACAGGGCAAATAATGCCTAAAAGGTCAACTTATACACTACTACAGCGATGGATACAGATTACGTAAAATATATTATGGCTGCTTGAAAAAAGTCACTCCGGTGTTTTTTCTGGAGACGGTAATATTATGGATATTTAGACAGAATGTGAACAAGGTCACACAGCTAGATGGCAGTTGGTTGAATAACACACTGGGCAAAAAATGCCTACAGGGCAAATAATGCCTAAAAGGTCAACTTATACACTACTACAGCGGTAGTAAAATAAAAAAAAGTAAAATAAAAAAAAAATGAATATTAAAAAAAAAAAAATTAAAGTTGGTGCTGCTGAACTACTAGGAGCAGCAGATTAGCACACCAGTCCCACTCCCCAACACTGCTAGACTAATAGCACTGGGCTCTTATAGTAGTAGTAGTAGTAGTAGTAAAACAACAAAAAAATAAATAAAAGCAGTCCTTACAAGGACTACTGTTATTGTAGCAGTCAGCAGATGAGATCAGAAGCAGGACAGCTGCCCACTGCAGCTACATACAGAGCACTGCAGTAGAAGGTAGATTACTAGCCAGCAAAGCTACCTAAGCTTAAATGTCCCTCAAACCCCTGCAGACTTCTGTCCCTCCAATAACAGAGCAGTATCAAAACGATTACTAGCCAGCAAACTTTCAACTGTCCCTGAAATCACTAACAGGCAGCAGCTCTCTCCCTACACTATCTCTTCAGCACACACAGGCAGAGTGAAAAAACGCTGCAGGGCTTCGGTTTTTATAGGGAAGGGGAGTGGTCCAGGGGAGAGCTTCCTGATTGGCTGCCATGTACCTGCTGGTCTGGGGTGAGAGGGCAAAAAAAAGCGCCAACAATGGCGAACCCAAAATGGCGAACGTCGCGCGACGTTCGCGAACTTCCGGCGAGCGCGAACACCCGATGTTCGCGCGAACAAGTTCGCCGGCGAACAGTTCGCGCCATCTCTAATGAAGCGGAACTAAAGAGAGAATGTGAAGTGAAACCACAGACAGAGGCATCCTCAGATCTCCTGATATAAAAGAGATGCTTCTCCTCGCATGTCCTTTAGTGCTGACGCTCACAATATCGCTGCTGCTTCCCTCCTGCCTCTCGTTTCTCTCGATGACTTCATTTGTCATCCGACTTTCACATATTAATTGCATAAAATGCACAGTGCATATGCAAATTCGGATTCGGATTTAGGCAGAAGGATTCGGCCGAATCCGAATTCTGCTGAAAAAGGCCGAATCCTGGCCAAATCCTGAACGCAATCCTGGATTCAGAGCACCCCTACCAGAATTTCCATAGCTTGAGAGAATCGGATCTATGACATTGCATTGGCTTTTCTGCAGCAGTGTAACAAGACGCACCTCTCCTTCAAGCCAAACTCCACCAAAAAGCTGTTTTTTGCTTAAAGGATAAGTAAACCTTTAAAATAAGTGAATGTAAAACTGATGAGGGGGCTATTCTTAGAAATTTTGCAATATACATTCATTATTTATTTTGTTTTTATTCCAAGATATTAAGGGATACATGTACTGTTAATATGAATGAATTTTGTTACAACAGCGCCACCTGCTGGTCAGTTTCCCACCAGTCTGACCAGCAAGTAGTCAAGGAAGTTGTCAGGAGAAAGAAAGAGGCTGATGTTCTTCTGCTTAGGAATAAAATTAGAAACCTTTCTCACATCTTTCCTAAGCAGAAGAACATCAGCCTCTTTCTTTCTCCTGACAACTTCCTTGACTACTTGCTGGTCAGACTGGTGGGAAACTGACCAGCAGGTGGCGCTGTTGTAACAAAATTCATTCATATTAACAGTACATGTATCCCTTAATATCTTGGAATAAAAACAAAATAAATAATGAATGTAAATGACAAAAGTGCTTAGAATAGCCCCCTCATCAGTTTTACATTCACTTATTTTAAAGGTTTACTTATCCTTTAAAAATCAAAAAATTATTAAATTACATTAAAACTGGTCAACGTTTCGGTCCACCTCTAGGACCATTATCAAGACGTCTTGATAGTGGTCCTAGAGGTGGACCGAAACGTTGACCAGTTTTAATGTAATTTAATAATTTTTTGATTTTTAATTAAAATCCCAGTGATATACTGTATGAGTGGCACCTGGGTGCCTTGCTGATTCCAGTGGAGTGCAGACTACCAAGGATATCTTATATATATATATATATATATATATATATATATATATATAGGGGTAGGGCTGACCATCATAATTTTGGGGTTCAATGACTCTCTGCTATAAACAATTAGGGGTAAATTTAAAGTTCCGCCACTAGAGTGAAATTCCGCAGCTCTCAATTCATTTCTATGGGATTCTGAAAGGCGTATTTATCAACGGGTGAAGTGAAAGTTCACCCTTTGATAAATATGCCTATAAAAATCCCATAGAAATGAAGGGAGAGTGGCGGAATTTCACTATTAACTTCACTCTTTGAAAAATATACCGCATAGGCCAATAAACTGAGTTTCATTTTCTTTAATAAAGAAAAATATTCTGATTCCGGACAGAAAAAGCAAACTAAAAATTCGTTTTTTTTGCGTTTCCGTCCTTTTCAGCTATGGGATTCCCGCTCTCACTGACCTGTGTGCCGGCACTAAGTAGAGTTATAACATGAGCACTAGGTTAGTTGTGTAACCCTTATCCTCAGTTCTGTGCCCACACCACACAGAGCCCATTATGTTGCAGGAACCCCCAAAAGGCTGAGCTATAAAAAGAGCGGAGCCTTCAGCTGTAAATGAAGCTCAGCGTTTGATCCGACTACAGGAAGGGAACTGGGCTTTAAATACTCTGCCTGGTCCTGATTAGGAACTTCAAGCCTTTTTAACTACTCTCCTGCCCCTTGTTGCAATGAGCCGTTTCAATAGACAAGTTCAACAGAGGCTTCAGGGGCTTCAGCTTTCCCAGGTGTGATCTGGTAATGATCTAATTCAGCAACATGTGATTTCTCTTTAACTGCACTTGGATTACGACTCCCACCATCACGCTGAGCCAGGCAAGTCTAACTTAATTCTCAGCATCCACTAAAGTAGAAAGGTGGTCCTACACTGGCGAATGCTGAAAGATAGGAAGAACTGTGAGTCTTAGATCTGCAACTGCTTCTTAAATCATTTTTGAAGCCAAAATGTAGAGACTATTTTAGCTTGACATTTTACTTCCCCTTTAGAATATAACCCTCAAGTACAGAGACAGGCAGCAAGTTTATTTCTGCTTCACTTTCTTCCTATAACAGAAAGTTCATGTTCTCCAAAAACGTTGAACATTAAATCGAGATCCAAAAACTGTAGTTCCTGTAATGACTGGGAAATTAGCAACTTGGCACATGGAGCTGAAGCAAAAACAGACGTAAATCTGATCAGCATTTAATACATTAAATAGGGCAGAGGGCCAACACATTTGTAGTTAACGTGGTCCAAGCAAGGCCAATTACCTGAATTATACTAGCCAGCCCAGGGCAAAAGAAACATTGGGGTATTTTTATTTATCAAAGAGTGAAGTTAGAGATCGCCACAATGAAATTCTGCCGCTCTCCATTCATTTCTATAAGATTTTGAAAGGCGTATTTATCAAAGAATGAACTTTCACCCATTCATAAATATTCTTCTAAAAATCCCATAATGTGACAATCTCTAACTTCACTCTTTGATAAAATACCCCATTATTTATATTATGCACAACCTGGGCCAGCTACAATCAATTTTTTGTGTGCCCTTTGTGTACAGAAAATCAAAACACCCAGCTAAGTGTGGAGCACAGAGTTCTTATATACACAACATAATTTAGTAACAGTGGATAATAGTCTCTGGGAAGGGAGTGTGACTGTGGGATAGCAGGTATAGTAGGGAGAGATGGTGTCTATAGTAACAGTGGATAATAGTCTCTGGGAAGGGAGTGTGACTGTGGGATAGCAGGTATAGTAGGGAGAGATGTGTCTATAGTAACAGTGGATAATAGTCTCTGGGAAGGGAGTGTGGCTGTAGGATAGCAGGTATAGTAGGGAGAGATGGTGTCTATAGTAACAGTGGGATAATAGTCTCTGGGAAGGGAGTGTGACTGTGGGATAGCAGGTATAGTAGGGAGAGATGGTGTCTATAGTAACAGTGGATAATAGTCTCTGGGAAGGGAGTGTGACTGTGGGATAGCAGGTATAGTAGGGAGAGATGGTGCCTATAGTAACAGTGGATAATAGTCTCTGGGAAGGGAGTGTGACTGTGGGATAGCAGGTATAGTAGGGAGAGATGGTGTCTATAGTAACAGTGGGATAATAGTCTCTGGGAAGGGAGTGTGACTGTGGGATAGCAGGTATAGTAGGGAGAGATGTGTCTATAGTAACAGTGGATAATAGTCTCTGGGAAGGGAGTGTGACTGTGGGATAGCAGGTATAGTAGGGAGAGATGGTGCCTATAGTAACAGTGGATAATAGTCTCTGGGAAGGGAGTGTGACTGTGGGATAGCAGGTATAGTAGGGAGAGATGTGTCTATAGTAACAGTTGGATAGTAGTCTCTGGGAAGGGAGTGTGACTGTGGGATAGCAGGTATAGTAGGGAGAGATGGTGTCTATAGTAACAGTGGATAATAGTCTCTGGGAAGGGAGTGTGACTGTGGGATAGCAGGTATAGTAGGGAGAGATGGTGTCTATAGTAACAGTGGATAATAGTCTCTGGGAAGGGAGTGTGACTGTGGGATAGCAGGTATAGTAGGGAGAGATGGTGCCTATAGTAACAGTGGATAATAGTCTCTGGGAAGGGAGTGTGACTGTGGGATAGCAGGTATAGTAGGGAGAGATGGTGTCTATAGTAACAGTGGATAATAGTCTCTGGGAAGGGAGTGTGACTGTGGGATAGCAGGTATAGTAGGGAGAGATGGTGCCTATAGTAACAGTGGATAATAGTCTCTGGGAAGGGAGTGTGACTGTGGGATAGCAGGTATAGTAGGGAGAGATGGTGCCTATAGTAACAGTGGATAATAGTCTCTGGGAAGGGAGTGTGACTGTGGGATAGCAGGTATAGTAGGGAGAGATGGTGCCTATAGTAACAGTGGGATAATAGTCTCTGGGAAGGGAGTGTGACTGTGGGATAGCAGGTATAGTAGGGAGAGATGGTGTCTATAGTAACAGTGGATAATAGTCTCTGGGAAGGGAGTGTGACTGTGGGATAGCAGGTATAGTAGGGAGAGATGGTGTCTATAGTAACAGTGGATAATAGTCTCTGGGAAGGGAGTGTGACTGTGGGATAGCAGGTATAGTAGGGAGAGATGTGTCTATAGTAACAGTGGATAATAGTCTCTGGGAAGGGAGTGTGACTGTGGGATAGCAGGTATAGTAGGGAGAGATGGTGTCTATAGTAACAGTGGGATAATAGTCTCTGGGAAGGGAGTGTGACTGTGGGATAGCAGGTATAGTAGGGAGAGATGGTGTCTATAGTAACAGTGGATAATAGTCTCTGGGAAGGGAGTGTGACTGTGGGATAGCAGGTATAGTAGGTAGAGATGGTGCCTATAGTAACAGTGGATAATAGTCTCTGGGAAGGGAGTGTGACTGTGGGATAGCAGGTATAGTAGGGAGAGATGGTGTCTATAGTAACAGTGGATAATAGTCTCTGGGAAGGGAGTGTGACTGTGGGATAGCAGGTATAGTAGGGAGAGATGGTACCTATAGTAACAGTGGATAATAGTCTCTGGGAAGGGAGTGTGACTGTGGGATAGCAGGTATAGTAGGGAGAGATGTGTCTATAGTAACAGTGGATATAGTCTCTGGGAAGGGAGTGTGACTGTGGGATAGCAGGTATAGTAGGGAGAGATGGTGTCTATAGTAACAGTGGATAATAGTCTCTGGGAAGGGAGTGTGACTGTGGGATAGCAGGTATAGTAGGGAGAGATGGTGCCTATAGTAACAGTGGATAATAGTCTCTGGGAAGGGAGTGTGACTGTGGGATAGCAGGTATAGTAGGGAGAGATGGTGTCTATAGTAACAGTGGATAATAGTCTCTGGGAAGGGAGTGTGACTGTGGATAGCAGGTATAGTAGGGAGAGATGGTACCTATAGTAACAGTGGATAATAGTCTCTGGGAAGGGAGTGTGACTGTGGGATAGCAGGTATAGTAGGGAGAGATGTGTCTATAGTAACAGTGGATAATAGTCTCTGGGAAGGGAGTGTGGCTGTAGGATAGCAGGTATAGTAGGGAGAGATGGTGCCTATAGTAACAGTGGATAATAGTCTCTGGGAAGGGAGTGTGACTGTGGGATAGCAGGTATAGTAGGGAGAGATGGTGTCTATAGTAACAGTGGGATAATAGTCTCTGGGAAGGGAGTGTGACTGTGGGATAGCAGGTATAGTAGGGAGAGATGGTACCTATAGTAACAGTGGATAATAGTCTCTGGGAAGGGAGTGTGACTGTGGATAGCAGGTATAGTAGGGAGAGATGGTGTCTATAGTAACAGTGGGATAATAGTCTCTGGAAGGGAGTGTGACTGTGGGATAGCAGGTATAGTAGGGAGAGATGGTGTCTATAGTAACAGTGGATAATAGTCTCTGGGAAGGGAGTGTGACTGTGGGATAGCAGGTATAGTAGGGAGAGATGGTGTCTATAGTAACAGTGGATAATAGTCTCTGGGAAGGGAGTGTGACTGTGGGATAGCAGGTATAGTAGGGAGAGATGTGTCTATAGTAACAGTGGATAATAGTCTCTGGGAAGGGAGTGTGGCTGTAGGATAGCAGGTATAGTAGGGAGAGATGGTGTCTATAGTAACAGTGGGATAATAGTCTCTGGGAAGGGAGTGTGACTGTGGGATAGCAGGTATAGTAGGGAGAGATGGTGTCTATAGTAACAGTGGATAATAGTCTCTGGGAAGGGAGTGTGACTGTGGGATAGCAGGTATAGTAGGGAGAGATGGTGCCTATAGTAACAGTGGATAATAGTCTCTGGGAAGGGAGTGTGACTGTGGGATAGCAGGTATAGTAGGGAGAGATGGTGTCTATAGTAACAGTGGATAATAGTCTCTGGGAAGGGAGTGTGACTGTGGGATAGCAGGTATAGTAGGGAGAGATGTGTCTATAGTAACAGTGGATAATAGTCTCTGGGAAGGGAGTGTGACTGTGGGATAGCAGGTATAGTAGGGAGAGATGGTGCCTATAGTAACAGTGGATAATAGTCTCTGGGAAGGGAGTGTGACTGTGGGATAGCAGGTATAGTAGGGAGAGATGTGTCTATAGTAACAGTTGGATAGTAGTCTCTGGAGGGAGTGTGACTGTGGGATAGCAGGTATAGTAGGGAGAGATGGTGTCTATAGTAACAGTGGATAATAGTCTCTGGGAAGGGAGTGTGACTGTGGGATAGCAGGTATAGTAGGGAGAGATGGTGTCTATAGTAACAGTGGATAATAGTCTCTGGGAAGGAGTGTGACTGTGGGATAGCAGGTATAGTAGGGAGAGATGGTGCCTATAGTAACAGTGGATAATAGTCTCTGGGAAGGGAGTGTGACTGTGGGATAGCAGGTATAGTAGGGAGAGATGGTGTCTATAGTAACAGTGGATAATAGTCTCTGGGAAGGGAGTGTGACTGTGGGATAGCAGGTATAGTAGGGAGAGATGGTGCCTATAGTAACAGTGGATAATAGTCTCTGGGAAGGAGTGTGACTGTGGGATAGCAGGTATAGTAGGGAGAGATGGTGCCTATAGTAACAGTGGATAATAGTCTCTTGGAAGGGAGTGTGACTGTGGATAGCAGGTATAGTAGGGAGAGATGGTGCCTATAGTAACAGTGGGATAATAGTCTCTGGGAAGGAGTGTGACTGTGGGATAGCAGGTATAGTAGGGAGAGATGGTGTCTATAGTAACAGTGGATAATAGTCTCTGGGAGGGAGTGTGACTGTGGGATAGCAGGTATAGTAGGGAGAGATGGTGTCTATAGTAACAGTGGATAATAGTCTCTGGGAAGGGAGTGTGACTGTGGGATAGCAGGTATAGTAGGGAGAGATGTGTCTATAGTAACAGTGGATAATAGTCTCTGGGAAGGGAGTGTGACTGTGGGATAGCAGGTATAGTAGGGAGAGATGGTGTCTATAGTAACAGTGGGATAATAGTCTCTGGGAAGGGAGTGTGACTGTGGGATAGCAGGTATAGTAGGGAGAGATGGTGTCTATAGTAACAGTGGATAATAGTCTCTGGGAAGGGAGTGTGACTGTGGGATAGCAGGTATAGTAGGTAGAGATGGTGCCTATAGTAACAGTGGATAATAGTCTCTGGGAAGGGAGTGTGACTGTGGGATAGCAGGTATAGTAGGAGAGATGGTGTCTATAGTAACAGTGGATAATAGTCTCTGGGAAGAGAGTGTGACTGTGGGATAGCAGGTATAGTAGGGAGAGATGGTGCCTATAGTAACAGTGAATAATAGTCTCTGGGAAGGGAGTGTGACTGTGGGATAGACAGGTATAGTAGGGAGAGATGGTGCCTATAGTAACAGTGGGATAATAGTCTCTGGGAAGGGAGTGTGACTGTGGGATAGCAGGTATAGTAGGGAGAGATGGTGCCCATAGTAACAGTGGATAATAGTCTCTGGGAAGGGAGTGTGACTGTGGGATAGCAGGTATAGTAGGGAGAGATGGTGTCTATAGTAACAGTGGATATTAGTCTCTGGGAAGGGAGTGTGACTGTGGGATAGCAGGTATAGTAGGGAGAGATGGTGTCTATAGTAACAGTGGATAATAGTCTCTGGAAGGGAGTGTGACTGTGGGATAGCAGGTATAGTAGGAGAGATGGTGTCTATAGTAACAGTGGGATAATAGTCTCTGGGAAGGGAGTGTGACTGTGGGATAGCAGGTATAGTAGGAGAGATGGTGTCTATAGTAACAGTGGATAATAGTCTCTGGGAAGGGAGTGTGACTGTGGGATAGCAGGTATAGTAGGGAGAGATGGTGTCTATAGTAACAGTGGATAATAGTCTCTGGGAAGGGAGTGTGACTGTGGGATAGCAGGTATAGTAGGGAGAGATGTGTCTATAGTAACAGTGGATAATAGTCTCTGGGAAGGGAGTGTGGCTGTAGGATAGCAGGTATAGTAGGGAGAGATGGTGTCTATAGTAACAGTGGGATAATAGTCTCTGGGAAGGGAGTGTGACTGTGGGATAGCAGGTATAGTAGGGAGAGATGGTGTCTATAGTAACAGTGGATAATAGTCTCTGGGAAGGGAGTGTGACTGTGGGATAGCAGGTATAGTAGGGAGAGATGGTGTCTATAGTAACAGTGGATATTAGTCTCTGGGAAGGGAGTGTGACTGTGGGATAGCAGGTATAGTAGGGAGAGATGGTGTCTATAGTAACAGTGGGATAATAGTCTCTGGGAAGGGAGTGTGACTGTGGGATAGCAGGTATAGTAGGGAGAGATGGTGTCTATAGTAACAGTGGATAATAGTCTCTGGGAAGGGAGTCTGACTGTGGGATAGCAGGTATAGTAGGGAGAGATGGTGCCTATAGTAACAGTGGATAATAGTCTCTGGGAAGGGAGTGTGACTGTGGGATAGCAGGTATAGTAGGGAGAGATGTGTCTATAGTAACAGTGGGATAATAGTCTCTGGGAAGGGAGTGTGACTGTGGGATAGCAGGTATAGTAGGGAGAGATGGTGCCTATAGTAACAGTGGATAATAGTCTCTGGGAAGGGAGTGTGACTGTGGGATAGCAGGTATAGTAGGGAGAGATGGTGTCTATAGTAACAGTGGATAATAGTCTCTGGGAAGGGAGTGTGACTGTGGGATAGCAGGTATAGTAGGGAGAGATGGTGCCTATAGTAACAGTGGATAATAGTCTCTGGGAAGGGAGTGTGACTGTGGGATAGCAGGTATAGTAGGGAGAGATGGTGTCTATAGTAACAGTGGATAATAGTCTCTGGGAAGGGAGTGTGACTGTGGGATAGCAGGTATAGTAGGGAGAGATGGTGCCTATAGTAACAGTGGATAATAGTCTCTGGAAGGGAGTGTGACTGTGGGATAGCAGGTATAGGAGGGAGAGATGGTGCCTATAGTAATAGTGGGATAATAGTCTCTGGGAAGGGAGTGTGACTGTGGGATAGCAGGTATAGTAGGGAGAGATTGTGCCTATAGTAACAGGTGGGATCATTTAACTGCAGGAGAGCAGATTAGTTCATTAGTGAATAGAATTCCTTCTGAGCCATTAACAACCTCAGAATGGTTAGTGTGAAGCACTGCAGCTATACTGCCTTCAGCCAGTAGATGGTGCTATGTAATGATACCATTTGCTGCTTAAAGCAGTCATTTCTTGGTGGTGTCCCAGGATAGAGGATTTGCTAATCTGCCAATCGTTGCCCAAATGAGCCCACATTACCATCTCAACCAGCGATAGGTTTATTCTAGCTAAAGTGATAAACAAGAAATTAGGGATGCACCGAATCCAGGATTCGGATTCGGCCGAATCCTTCTGTCTGGCCGAACCGAATCCTAATTTACATATGCAAATTAGGGGCGGGGAGGGAAATCTTGTGACTTTTTGTCACAAACAAGGTAAGTAAAAAGTAAACAATGTTTTCCCTTTCCCAGCCCTAATTTGCATATGCAAAATTAGGATTCGGATTCGGTTTGGTATTCGGCCGAATCTTTCGCGAAGGATTCGGGGTTTGGCCGAATCCAAAATAATGGATTCGATGCATCCCTACAAGAAATACTTGACCCCACTACAAGCTCTTAAAAATCTATCCAGGACTTTTGGTACAGTAGGTACTCTTTTATGAAGAAGGTATTTGGGTTTCCCATACATGTGCTGCTCACAGATGTTCATTGATGACCTTGAACTCCATATCCAAAGCTGATAAATGTAATGCTTCCCATAAAACATAGCCCAACCAAATATGACTCTACATGGGACCTCTTCCTGGTACAAAGTTTAATGAAGACCACATGAGAGTCGGACTAATTAGCTACTCATAATACCAAGACAATAGAGATGGGGACCCTTCTCTTCTTTTTTCTCTCTTTCATACATTTTTTCAAAAAAAAATTATATTTTCAAACCTCAGAAAATTGAAAAAATGCGTCAATTGAGTACAACCAGACAAGAATAAATATCCCACATGTTCCAATATATCACATGAGTTTTCACTGGGAGCTTTGCTTGTGGGCATGGACAGGAATCACCAGAGCTCAGGGATTCACTCAGAGTTGTAAATAGGAGGCTTCAAGGAAGGGACACAGAGAGTTGGGCCTTAAGTAGTATAGTCATGCATTATGGTAACAACTGGGTCAAATTATAGCAGTAGGGCAAGATGGAGACATTATGGAACAGAGTGATAGGAGGGACAGATTGTGTCAGTAGGATATAGCAGGACAACAGGGTGACAGTACAAGATGAAGACACTAGGGCAATATAGCAACAAGAAGGAAAGATAGATCTAGGTGGAGACATTACACCAAGATGAAGACAGTAGGACATCATGGCAACAGTATGGAAGAAGGTGACATTAGGGCAAGCTGTAGTAGGACAGACAACATGGTGTTAGTAGGAGAACATTAAGATACTAAGGCAAGGTAGCAACAAGTAAGAAATATACATTTAGATGGAGACAGTGGACAAGATGAAGACAGTAGGACATAATTGCAACAGTAGGGAATGAGGTGGCAACAGGACAAGATATTGTAGGACAACATGGTGACAGTAGGAGAAGATGGAGATACTAGGGCAAGGTAGTAACAAGTAAGAAATATACATCTAGATGGAGACTAGGGCATCATGGAATCAGTAGGGAAGGAGGTGACTGGGGGAGAATGTAGAGATATTATGGCAAGATAGTGACAAGAAGGAAAAGTAGATGTAGATGGAAACAATGTACCAAGTTAAAGACATTAGGACATAATGGAATCAGTAGGGAAGGAAGTGGCATCTTCAAGATATTGTAGGACATCGTGATGACACAAGAAGAAGAAGAAGATGGAGATACTGTATTTGGCTGTGAGTGTTTGAATGTAAGGCTACATTTTACTGTGATCATTTTGTATTTAAACATTAGATGAGAGCCCCTTTCACTGAAGAATTTGCCTAAAGATTAAGGTAAATAAAGATGTTGAATAACAATTGTTCCTTGTAACTTAACTTAACACTTCATAAAGGCCTTTAATGACCAAAACATGTTGTGTGGATTGTGATGAACTTGTTCTTCAGCAGTAAATCTGCATTGGTGCTTCAGTTACTCACTACTTGTTTTTCTGCTTAGGAATAAAATTAGAAACCTTTCTCACATCTTTCCTAAGCAGAAGAACATCAGCCTCTTTCTTTCTCCTGACAACTTCCTTGACTACTTGCTGGTCAGACTGGTGGGAAAATGACCAGCAGGTGGCGCTGTTGTAACACAATTCATTCATATTAACAGTACATGTATCCCTTAATATCTTGGAATAAAAACAAAATAAATAATGAATGTAAATCACAAAAGTGCTTAGAATAGCCCCCTCATCAATTTTACATTCACTTATTTTAAAGGTTTACTTATCCTTTAACTCTTTCACTGCTCCTCTTTCACATTCACATTTTGTGTATGATGTTCCGATGCAGTAACACTCATGGCACAGTGTTTTGTAGCTGCCAGAGAAGAGCCGAAATCTGACATATGCCCTTGTGCCCTGAGTTCTAGAGTAGTGATGGGCGAATTCGCGCCGTTTCGCTTCACCGAAAAATTTGCAAATTTCATGCGAAATTCATGAAAAAGGCAAAAAAATTTGCAAACGCGCCGGCGTCTCGTTTTTGACGCCGGTGTCTGTTTTTTTGGTGAAAATGCATCGGTGTCCCAGAAACAGCAAATTATTGCGGGCATTTCAAGAATTTATTCGCTGGCAGCGAATATCGCAAATTCGCTGCGAATTTGCACCTGGCGAATAAATTCGCCCCTCACTATTCTAGAGCAATACTTGTAGATTCTACACATATCAGCAATGAAGTATAGTAGTATTCAAGTTTGGGACCTGTTATCCAGAATGCTGGGCTTTCTGTATCTTTTTCTGGTATCAGTGCAGAAGGTCATTGAGGATATTTCAGTAAGAAACCCGGGACTTTCGGCTGAGCTGTCAAAATTGGGAATGTCCCGCAAGGTCACACTTGGCATTTTTTCTGTTGCGTTTTTAAAAACGTACAGCCAAGTGTAAATAGACACAAAATGAAGCCTTATTGAAAATAATGGAATACGCACTATAGCAATTGCCACGTTCGTGAGCCAACATCCGCCACAAGACGCCAGTATTTGCGTTTTCTAGCCAATAAACACCATATAATTGAACTCTATGGGATCCGCAGGTTTGGAAATACACTTTGCTGAAATACGCTGCGTATTTTCAACATGGTGGCCAAACATTTCGCATATACGTATTTGCAGCCTTGTATGATGGTGACTTAATTACGTTATGTTATTGACGAGCAGTACGGCGACATTCTGCATGTAAATTGTTTTCCACTTGGCTTTCGCAAAACTTTACTAAACCTCTTCTGAGAGGAATTGTGGGGAATGAGAAAAACAGAAATGCATGTTGGGAAATGAAAACTACAGGATGAAAAACGCATATTATCATGCGTGTGCGATTTTATCGGTGTATTTACGCTCGACCACGAATTTTTAAAAACGCAACGTAAAAATGCCACGTGAGACTTGCCCTTAGGGGGATATACAGTGACGGACTGGGGGGCCCGGGGCCCACTGGGACTTCTGCCCAGGGCCCCCCCTTTCTGCGCCGCACCTTACCGTGCAGTGCGCTCTCTTCCTTGTGTGCGGTGCTGGCGCGCATGAGCAGACGGCATGGCGCTCCAGATTTTTTTTAATTTTAAATAACACGATTGGGGGTCTAGCCTGGCGGGGGCCCATGACGGGTCGGGGCCCACCGGGTTTTTTCCCGGTTTCCCACCGGGCCAGTCCGACCCTGGGGATATAGTACAGAGCACCTGGAAACTCCTCATCCATAGACAGTAGAGAATCAGGTCTGGAGTGGGATTCAGATTGGCCCTAACATTTCAAGTACACCAATGGCCAAACAACCCCCCCCCCCAACTATGGCCTCTTACAGCAGCCCCTCTGCCATTTGCCACAATCCACACATTGCCAGTCCAAACCTCACATCACTACTCTGATAGCCCAAAAGGAACAAGAAAAAAAAAAGTCTTTTTAAAAACAACCTCAGTGGAGGGCCCAAGGGGCCCATTAATCTCTGAAACAATTCTATGCAACTGGACTATATCGGAGCAATGACTAGAACTCCAGACCCCATTTGATAATGAGTGTATTAGCCTCTCTGTATCGCACACAGGGGAGGGGTTTCAGTTTCCTGAAATTTGGAATTAGCTGGATTAGAATTAAGCCCCTTCTCTGCATAATCAGGCCAAGTCTGTGTCATACGAGGGCTCGCAGGGTTTATGGGCTCTCGGGTCTGCAGGATTCGGCGCCATTTTTTATATCATCATTCTCCAAAATTCCAGCCCTGATATTGACCTAATTCAGCATTGCAGGTCTCCCATATAAACACACGTGCAATTCCACACGCAATCCTGCACTGCTCCATAATGAATCCCTGTGTCCCACAATGCATCAGCCCCAAGGTAATGATCTACCAAGCTGCAGAAGGAACCGCAATAACAGCACTCGCCAGAACCGTA